>JAYEAL010000432.1:0-202171 GCA_036419045.1 Scirpophaga incertulas
CAAACGCCACTTCACACACGTGGGGCTTGATCATATTGAATTACTGTTCATTAATCAGGTACGAAGAAAAGAAAAGGTTTCGGCACTGTACACATGCTTGGTTACGAAAGCCATGAACTTTATTCCAAGTTTATCTCTCGTGACCAACTCGGCGATTATGATCCTCAGAAGACTCATCGCTCGACCTCGATCATCACAAATAATCTTATTCGACAATGGAACAAATTTTTATGATACGAATCATGAACTTCTTATTCTTTTTGTCGTAACCAATACAGATGAAGATTTTGAGACAAATGAAAATCAAATTTTATTTTATACCCTATCCTCATTTATGGGCATGCGAACGCCAAATTCGACTGGTGAAACAGCTACTCCAATTCACACACCATTTGACGAAGTACTGAGGACGTAGCTGCTTCAAGTAAGGCGTTCGTAAATTCGAGCCCACTGGTGGACACCTTAATTTCCCGGAGAACCATAACCAATCACCCCATTTAAGTTCTTAATGAGTTTTTCCACAATACAACGACTAGAAACACAAACTAAGACACGCAGATTATTTCGGCCAACGCTCACTAACAGGAGTGCGCACAGAAACAAAGACAGTCGTCATAGCCGACATGCTAATGATCTTTCAAGCGGCCGTAGCAAAGTGGCAGTAAATTTCTAATATATCATCATCATCATCATTTTAACCAGTAGCCACCCACTGCTAGATCTATGTCTCTCAAGGTTATCGACACTGGTTGGTCCTGCAGTCTTTACTAAATCATCTGTCCATCTAGTGGGAGGCCTACTACCGCTGTGGTATCCGGCATATGCCTGCCACTCGAAGACCTTTCAGCAACAATGGCTTTCGGTTCCCAGTAGCTGCCAGATATTGAGGTAGATGGGCCGAGAATATTTCACGTAATATAGATCTAGATCTCGACGGAAATGAAAGCTTTCTCATAATCCACAAACGCCAAGCATAGTACCAAGTTAAACTCTTCGGTCTTCCGCAGTCCTGCAGTATATGTATGTGGTTTATGGTGCCGTAGTCTTTTTAGAATCTGGCTTGATGGAGAGGTTAAAATAAATATAAAAATGACATTATATACATACATACATTGTAATGTATAACAATATATTAGTGGTTCCCATTGCGGGCGGTATTAAGACCTAGCTGGCAAGCTAACCTTTTTAGAAATAATATATTTTTTGATCCTATCTATCAAGTTCACTTTACCTATATGTGTTATTGTTTTTAGTTCTGTCATTTTGTTTTTGTTTTGTTTGCTTGATCAATTATTCAAATATTTTTGTCTTTCTAATAAATTATAATAATTCTACCTAAATAATAATTTCATTGTAGTCATTGTAATCGGTGTTATAAATCTAAAAATCTAGCCCACAAAGAGGAAGGAAGAAGGCCTTAGTGGGGAATCAACAAAGTCCATAGATTTTCTTTATTTAAGTTAACGAAACAAACATATTTTTCTAAAAAATAATATTTATTTATCTTAAAACTCTTATATATAATAAGTCGATTAACAGTAGAGCCACCGCTACCTGTTTATATAAATTTTATCATTATAAAAAATACAATAGTATTATTTTGTTGTTTTAGTACAGAATAATATTATTTATATACAAAATAAAACATTTCAGCTCCTTTAGTTTCATCTATCCTTTCTTCACTTTAAGCGACATAATAGTTGTCTCAAGATTGACATGTAGAGCCTGAAATGTTGCTCTGTATACGTCCCTGGTATAGAATTTCCCTGTAGTAATCACATTTTATAATTAAGCAGGTATCTTTCATTAAAATAATAATGAGTGAAAATATACACAGTAATGAAAGTCCACAAATTAAATGGATCTTTATTAATCTATAATGAGACAAATGTAATTACTGTATTATTTACATTACATTTAAATGCATACAACAATACATCAAATACACATTTTAACACTTTATTGTTATAAAGCAGAGATAATTATGTTTAAACGCTTTTTAAATATTGGTAGTGTTATTGTCAGCTGCGTAACATTTCTTCATGTGTGTCTTCATATTTGAGGATTGTGTGAAGCCTAGGTGACAGTGAGGACAGGAATAAGGTTTTAAACCCGTATGGAAATTTAAATGCGACTTTAGATGATGTTTTTTGGTGAAAGACTTGGGGCACAACGTACATGAAAATGGCTTTACACCTGTAACAAAAAATATAAAGATAAGAACTTTCCCAACTAAAATTTTAATTTAATCAGCACGTAATAGTAAGTGTATAGTTTTCTAAATTTTTCGATACGTATCAAATATGCAACCCCACTTTTAACTTTAAAAAATGGAACGCGCAAACATCAGGTTATTTCAGCTTTATACAAGCAGTGAGCCACCCAATACTCATACATTAGAACCCACTCATATACGTCTTGACAGAAGCACACCTGCCGACCCTTGGTATAATATAGAAAGAGAGAAATACATTTTAAATCACAGAAACACAACAATAATAAAACAAAAAACAATACGAAAAGCTACTAATACGCTGAGTGATGACACCACCGTGCCAAGCTCAGTGTCAGCAGCAAAGCGTAGCCTGCTGCACTGGTATACTTTTGACAAAATAGTGTGATACACGACCAAGAGCAAATACGTTTATCTCCGTGTCCTCATGGTGACAAGGGCACGCTACCAAGAGCTGCATCACTGCAGTACAAAATCAAGGAAACTCGAAAAGCCTTACACTTCAAGAGTTTATTGCTGTCGCTGTCTTTGGACGCCTTAAGGGATGGCACTTACAAGTCATCGTCATAGACTCATATTGCTTAGATAGCAGTTGAATGAACCGCTACTATTAATCATTTATATCAGATTGTAGAAGAATAGTATGGATCACTCTCGGGTCTTTACAGTATTCAATAGTGTACCAGAAAGCGACCCAGTCACTAAATCTTCAAGCTCTCTTACCATTTCACCAGTTGCAAATCACATGCAAAATACCTTAATGTTCACTACTTTACCTTCACACACTCACACACACTTAGTAGACAAACATAAGTATATGCGCAGCCTATTTCCAAGGATGAGAAATCTGTAGCCCTTCCAAGAACCACAAATAACATCACTAATTTGTAGCATAAAACTGTAGTCGTCCAGTATGGTAATTGGAAAATTCATTTACCCTGCATCCTAACCAACCCACCATCCAATTCCTTACTCTTCACACAAAAACGAGAAATGTAAACTCTGCAGCCAAAAAATGTATCGATTATATATCATACCATTCATATCAGATTTAACCACCGATGATGCTCCATCAATTCTCATTAAGCCAGCATGACAATAACTGGACCAAACCAGTAAAATCTTTATCTATGGTTTATGTCAATACTAATTTAATATTCCCGCAATAGTACCTACACCTACTACTGTGGCTGGGAGCTTATAGTCCGTATTACTAAATTGTTCATTGACTACTTACTACTTGATTATGACGTCCTCTAATTACCTTACAAATCAATTTAAATCTTCTATCATTAATGTTAACAAGGAATCATGCACAAAAATACCACAGTAAACAATAATAAAATTAAGGACCTTACACCTCAATTTTACCTCTGCCTATATACCGATACCTCTCAGTGTCAGGGCACCTTATTTGTAACAGTTCATTATTCACTTCAGATAAAAAGTTAATTGCTTCGTCTAAATTTATTCTCTTGAAATATTTTCCGAAATTCTAAAATAGATATACTAAGTGACAATCAAATATATTCACCAGTATGTAGTCTTAAGTGTAGAGTCATGTTTGAACGGTCTGCAAAGCGCTTGTCGCAATGAGAACAAGCATACGGCCGTTCCCCTGAGTGAGTCCGCTGGTGCTGCTTTAGAAGCATTTTTCTGGAAAACGCTTTACCACACTCGTCGCATACATGAGGCTTCAATCCTATAAAAACACGACATTACTTCAATTATTGTAAATTACATAATTCTGCGATTACCATGGAAGAGATATTTATCTCTCAGTATCTCGTATCTTAATAAATTATTATTCATTAATATCTCAGTTAAGGTTAAAACATTGTAGCGAAGTTAAATACTAAGACCAACTCCGTTTATTTTTTGTACAGACGGGGATAACGGCCATTTTTTTTAATTTGCCGTGATATCCTTGACTAGTCAGACTCTAATTACCCGCAAAGAGTAATAAGCATTCAGTTAATAAAGTGCCAAATTATTTAGTACAGTAGTAGTACCATAATTATATGACTGTGGTCAGCTCTGCAAAAATATCTTATCATCCACTGAAGTCATAAGTATGTGGCAATACTTCTTCATCATATATGTCATGCTTTTTGGCCGACTTAAACATTTAAAAAAATATACCTATCAACGTCGTACCTATCAACATACATTCATTGATCTGCAAAAAACGAACTTGAAACAGACCAGCATGGAGCCGACAAAATGTATTGTATGTTAAAAAAACAGTGTAAACTTGTCTCATGTTTTATTCTAAGATTATGATTTGATTAATAACGTTATGAAGAAAATATTTGCTGTAAAAGATATAATTATAAAAATGTTACTAACTGAAATAATAGTTTGCTGAGAGTGAATATAATTAATATTGATTCTAATAACTATAAGTACTAATTGTTATTAATGTAAATGCCACAACAAGATTCAATGAAAACAGGATAATTTCAATGCATGAAGACTTTTAAAGGTTTTCAAGGAAATACCAACATCCTACGTATTAAAAACTAAGAGGAAGATGGCAATGTACTAACCAAACCTTAATAATATGTCGTACCTGAAAATGGCTATATGTATACCAAATACTAATAATAAAAAGATTACATAGCAAATTTTAAATATAAAAATATTTTAGTTCAGTAGAAATTATTTAAATTTTTATAATATAATTAGCAAGCAAGCAAAATTGAGATTATGGTTATCTATCAAATTATTTAATTTCCATTTTCGCATGTCATTTGCGGGCTATAAAAGGTTCCGAACAAAATATGGCCCAAAATAATGAAGACTTTTAACTTTGACTTTAAAACCAAACCTAAATATCCATGGACTTTGTTTACTTTCTTTTTAATTTATTTTTTAATTTTTTTCCATTATGAATATGGTCTTATGAAACATTGCATAAATGTTAACTTATTTGCAGTTAAAATTTTATTCTAGTATATAATGGCTGATTGAAACCAGTAATAAATCTACATTAACATGACATTTATAGGTTCGTGACTGACGAGTTACTTCTAATGATAGTCAACGCCTACAATTTTGTGACAGCAAATTAGTCACACAACTAAATTAATTTCTTATTATTTCTTTAATTAATTAAAGTTCTTTATGATTGATTGAAATAAGTACTAAATCCATATATATAACATTTGCAGGTCCATGACTGACGTAATTCTTTTATTTATATATATATATCATATTAACTACGTATTACGTATACATCATATATACAAATGTATTATTAGTCACGTCTACTTTTTTATTGTAGCTAATCTGCTACATATTACAGGTAAATTTAAATAATGTATTTAAAAGCTTTTTGTATGAATCTAATAATGAAATAAAGTGACAAATGATATTCCTGTAAAAGTAATATGAAGATTTACTATAACAGCTCAAAAAAAGAAGAAACAATTTTAAGTGTGTATGCTGTATTACAAATAAATATATATGAATGGACACATATTTTGGTATTACATATTTACAAAAATGTTAAAGTGGGTCGCTTGATGGCTTAGAACATGGACTATGATGGTATGCAATCTATACAAGCTATATAGCTCTCGTATAGACACAGGAAACATGGACCTATAACCTAAGTATAAGTAACGTAAATAACATTAGTTTTTCTATCGAACTTATTTCGGTATCGAAAGCAAAAACATTTGAGAATGATTTCAAATACGGAATCATGTTTATACAATTCGTTGCAATGAAACGAATTTGTATGTCACTAATGTTACTTTACAATGTTTACAATCACTGAACACAGGCGCTTTAATATTGTGCAATATTTCTCAGGGCTGACACATGTTGCTCGTGCGAAATGACGGGGTACATAGATTGAGTTATAATATAAATTAACATTATTTTAAATCTAATCAACCCGTCAATATAAGCTAGTAGGGTCACTAGGACCAAAGGCTTAGGCTGAGTTTAGTCGGTAGGTCTGTTGGGCCGAGCCGCCTCGATTCACCAGGAGTCCGACATAATCAACGCTTCCCTGCTTGCCTGTTGCGTTGGTATCCATGATGGATTCTCAGCCTCCTCTACTGAGGAAAAAAAATCTAATCAATGATTTCAGTTAATACATTTTTAAACCTGTTTTGGCTTCTTTTGTTGCACAATTGCCGAAGTTAAATGCAAATTCGCATATATATTTACATAAATTACAAATTGTAATATATTATCCGTTATTTTAATTAATAACCGTGCCGCTTGGAGATCGATCATTGATGCCACGTCGTCGTCGAAATGACTGTGTAACGTCGCCTTGACGTTGCGACGACTGCAATTTGTGCAACTATCAAAAATCCACTACTTGTCGCTAGATGGCTCCAGCTGTATTACAATACAATATTGAATGTTATATTTTAGTCAGTTGTCAGTATTTAACTTTTACTTCTGTTAGTGAATCGAGTAACATTTGAGACAGACATCTGCAAAAATGTGACAGACTGAAAAACTACACACATTTTTGGTAATTTACTGTTATACTAAAAATTCAAACTTACCCAAACTAACATTACTAGTTTTAATTAGGTGAGGTACTGATGTATCAATATTACTCACGCGAAACTAATTGCTTTATACAAATAAGGAATAGGAACTCTTATTCTTTATTTGTATAAAGTAGTTGAGTAGAGATAACTAAAGATATCCACGTTAACGTTTGTAAAACGCAATCACGTAACATTTACTTTTTTTATAAACGTAGTATTTTGAGCTTAGAGAGGTTTACATTTACTTAGTTTGCATACATTGACATATTGCAGTCAAACGATTCCATTGCATTTCATGTGGTGAGCTATCACCTCTAAGGTATCCTCTACCTCACCACGCCTTTCAAAAATGAACACACCAAACCCTTCAAACTAGACAGGGACGATGCATCATAGACGCGTCTCTAGAGGCTTAGATATTTTTGTTCATCGTTTAATACAGAGTTGTAGATTCGAACCTGGTTTGCATTCTTTATATCTCCCTAACTCATCACTTTTATATTGATGTGCGTTAATTATTGGAGCACAAATAAAATAAAATACAATACAGACCTGTATGAATCCGGACATGCATGTTATAGGCAACCCGCTGATTAAAAGATTTAGGACACTGTGGACATTTGTACTCCTTTCGATTTCTGGAATATTTCAAATGAAATAATCAAGTATTAAGAATAAAAAACTCAGATGCAATGGTAACTAGTTTGCTAATAAACAAAAATAATTTTATTTTCCTTTTTCCATTTAGGTAAAACCCTTCATAATTATTAGGTACTTAAGTAAATCCAACAACCAAGCAATAATGAGAATATCTAAAAGCAAATAAAGATCATTAAACAAAACATATGGTAAGAGACGTAACCTAAAAAAAAGAGTAAAACGTCGATATATTTTTCAACTTGTTTTGGTTTTTAAGTGTTTTTTGTTGGAAGTTGATCTTTCAAAACATTGCTGAACCCTGCTGAAATGGAGATAAATCTGTATACAAAAAAATATTAATAAATAAACGAGTTACATACCTGTGTATTTTCATGTGACTGCTAAGATAGCCGCGATCGTTAAAATACTTGCCGCAAACAGTGCAAGTGGCTGCGAACTCTCTGGTGCCACGATGAACGGACATGTGGTACTTGAAATTACGGAGCTGGGAAAATGTTTTGCTGCACTCGAGACAAGAGTAACGCGGCGCCGCGAAATGACTTTTCTTATGCTCATTTAAGCAATCCTCTGTACTGAAACTCTGGAAAGCATAACAATGTGATGTTTCAAATATGATTAAGATTTAGACTTTGTAATAAATAGTTGAATTTTTATTTTAAAATTTTAAAGAAAAGCATTTTAGTCTTATAAAATCGATCGGAATGTCGATAACAATGTGGTTTCGACTCTGGTCTTTCAATCGATGATGGAAATAATCATGCGATGACCTGCATACACCTGCGAAGGAAGTCAAAAGTATGTGTGAAGTGGACTAGCTCGTACTGGACCTGCATAGAGCCACCGAGAAGTTCGTGTCTGTTAGTGACGATAATTGTAAAAAAAGTTTAATCTGTTTGGACTTGGAGTGAGGGTGCCGTAGCGGGCCACTTGTGATGCATCTATTGCGGCTTGTTGTGGGGCACAAGTTTTCACTTCACAGTACACTTGTAGGTTTAACTGTTAAGTACCTATCAAACATTAGGTATATATGTAATAAACTAAATAATTAGTTAAAATGTTAAGTAAGTACACACATTTTAACTACTATTTGTAACGTTTCATTATTAACGGGAAGAAATTTTGCTGTTATATATGATAATGCTTCTTTTATTCCGGTTTTAATGTTCAGACAGGCAGTGAAATTACTGGGTACCGTGACTGTAGGTACTTATTATGTCACAAAATGGCAACATTACTTATGGAGTTTTCAATCATGAAACGTCATAAAAACCACATCTAGGTGCTATCAGTCGCTGTGCCGCACTTATGAAGCGAAAAGTCTATGCTATAGTTATAAAAAATACAACACATAAAATATTGTCCTATAACACGGAGAAATCTTCGCAACGTGATTTCTAGCAAAAACGAGTGCTTATTTTGATTTCTAGTCACACCCACAATATAACACTCAAACGCATTTATTCAACACGTTAAAGCCACTTTTGTGTACAGGTACGTTATAAGTATTTGTACTATACGCTACAGTAAGTATTGAAATGATCATTTGTATGAAACAGCACTTTTTATTTCAGTGTTCGTAAGAAAGTGAAAGTTATTCATTTTGATAGTTTGAAATCTTTAAATATAGCTGAATATCACCCTGCGTAATATCATGGAAATAAATTAAGATTGATGGCTGCCCGAGCATACCTCAAGAGGACTCACAACCATAAGATTACAAAATCAACTTACAAATTGCAATTGGCAATATAATAATATGTATGAAAATTTAATTAAAAAGGAAAAAACACGAAAATAAGGGTTAAATGTCTATTTTGCAGAATTTTATCGCGAGTTCATACTCTATTTAAGACAACATAAATACGTTTTGCACGATATATCATTATTATAAAAATATGTCGAAAACAGTTGCTTTCCCAATATGAAATACAACTTTAGCGTTTTTCTAATGTAGGTTATATTTTAGTGAAATATTTCTAAGAAACATAAAAAATATAAAACTTTACCCACCTCGCCACAATTAACACACGTAAATTTATTCCTCGTAACTTCTACAGCTTTGTTTAAATATTTATTATATTGAACAATATTATCATCGACATTATTGTTTTTATCATTAAGAACGCCAACTTCTTCCTGCAAAACATCATTAGTAAAAATTGTAATCAAAAAATATTTTCTTAGTCAAGGTAATAATTAAGGTAATATTTGATGTAGCACCTTGGCTAACTAGCCAACGAAAACGTAACTACGTTTACGGTATTAACATGGATGATTAATTATTATCGGAATACTTTGTTTGCCCTTTTATTCATTTTTCATATTAGTAAAGATTATCTGACAGAAATATAACTTTACTGTATACATATGGTATAGTTGAACTATGTTTTATTACTACATTTCCTATGGGAAATAAATAAAACTGTTGTTTATGTAAGTGTAAAAAAACATGCTCACCTCTTTGCTATGAAATTGTAACCCACCACAGTTATCGGCTTTTCTTTTAAATGGCTTGTAATTATTTGGTAAACGAGGACGCCAAGGGCTTTCTATTACTTGATTGAAAATTTGCGTTTTAACAACATTGCTGGTGTGTAAGTTTTTCCTGACTTCTCGAGTAAATATGCTTAAATTATCATTTATTACATTGATGGTCTTAAAATATTTTAGTGAGTTCTGCGTGACGTTGGGTGACGAACGTGCTGGTAAAGATGATGATAATTCAAAATCAAATGAAGACACTGCCCTATTGTCTGCAGAGAAAAAATCTGATTTTGTTTGTGGTATTTGGTAGTTGATGTAGGGTGTGGCAGAATTGATGCTTAAATTAAAGTTGCCAGTACAGACAAGCCTTTTATTTGCTGCATTATCGGACATTTCATCAAATCTGTTCAAAAATGCATAGTCAGACATCTTTATCATTGCTTTCGAAAGAATGTCGTCAGCTCTGCTGGGAAGCATGCAATTTGCATTCGTCAAGAGGACAGATGTCGACGCTGGATAAAGTTCATTTGATATTGCCAGCACGCCTTCATTCTGACCGTTAACATTACCGTTCTGAGGATATGTCTCGATATATAAATCAGATAGGCACGAGCTTCTTTGTCGGCTTTCATAAGGTGCTTGCGAATTAGAAAAAGATTGTGGGCCATCACTCTGATTACGACAACTGACTCTTTTATCATTTACATCCATATCATTTTGTGAATGCTGTAGCGGTAATATATCTTGACATCCGTCTCCCTTCCTTATATTAACATATTCATGATGATTATCCGTTTCAGAGCTCAATGTGAACGTCTGACAATTTTGAGATCGTCTTCTCCAACAGTGGGTAGGTAAATCATAATACGTATCGCCTGCACTCTCACGTATTTTTGATAGGTATTCATAATCAATAACCACCTCTAAAGTTTTAATAATGTCAAGAAAACAGTATAGTTTGTGATTATTAACAAATACTTCGCCATGGTACATGTAATACAAAACAGAGGTCATAGCTTCGAGATCATAATCTGGCAAGACAATATAAATAGGTGTGTCTTCTTGCGGACATGACAATAATATTTCCTGAAACAAGAATAATTTGAAGAGAATATATAGTAAGTAACACAAACAAATGTTGTATTTTATTTATCAACAACAATTTTGGTATTTCTATTGTAATGTAGTTCTGTTCAATCACTACTCATGAATATCATATACCGGTTCATAACACAGTAAATAAATAAGAAAATTTAATCAATTAGTCCCGACTACTAGAATTTGAAACTTGCTTTTTTTCAGTTTATATAAAAAATCATTTCTAATTTATATTTTGTACGATATTGCCAATAGAACACTAATTTTATTTTTGTCCGTAACAATATCCCAAGTAGACTCCGATTATTGACCTACTATTTATAAAATGTACGAAAACTCATCCCATTCAATGCTGTGTTACTTTTGCAATCGAATGGCTCCTACGCATGCCACTTACTGTCATAACTCTCAACATACATACGTTAATTCAATAGATAAACACAAAAAATATCGAAAGCTCTTCAAATGCTTTGAATATTACCACTTTAGTGTACTGACAAAACACGACTTTTAAGAACACAATAAATTTTAAATTCATCCAATTAAATATTGAATTTGCACCGATTGATAGTCTGCATACGTGATGACATGACCATGATTTTTTAGAATTGCCAGGGGATAATTATAGTCTCTAATTTTATACTATGAGATTTGACTGGGGAGAAAATATATGGTGATTTAGAGAATGTTATCAACAATTGACTGGGGTAGTCCAACACACTTAGGTATACAACAAAATTTTCTCCAGGGAAACGCGTTCTTTTCTTTCTTAATTGAGTTATAACTAGAGATCGGATAATCGGATGCATATTTACCTAAAGTTAATTTTTGGCTCACAAATTATGAAAGCGGCTTTTTAAAATATATTTTGTTAAATAAAAATCCCGGGAAAATACGGGACTGCAAATTTAACGTAGTGATATTGTTTGAAAATTACTAAATTAGCACGTGGTATTTATTTTCAAAAGACCGAGACTCCGGGTTCATTTATACAACGAATTTATGAATGTACGATTTATTACATGAAGAGTGTTATACGAAAGTAGTGAGCTAGTTTGACTAAAACAATAATCAATTAAATAATTGAATAAAAAAACAAAAATGGTGAAAAATTTTATTTAACAAAACAATAAAAAGCCGTTTCCATACTTTGTCTTAAACTAACTTTAGGTAAATATGCATCCGATTATCCGATCTCTAGTTATAACTAACTGAAGAAATCTTTTAAAATAATAATAGAAGTTTATCTTGCATACATAAAATTTGTTGAAGTTAAGAAATTATCTTCTGGTTTGGATAAAAATATATTTTAGTTAATTTTGATTATGTAACTTCAATACTAAATTACCATTTTAGCTTACCCTTAGAAAGACGCTAACGCTAGCTAGCACAGCCCGATGCGCGTTAAATGTATGGCCTGCACATACGAGTTTCACGTCGCACCACTCCGCGCACGCCAACCACTCGCACATCTATCACATTTAATTATCGTCAATATTGTTTCAAAATGCAAAATGAAAAAATTATGATTTTATAAGTCGGTAAATTTAAATATAAACAAAAAACTTCATGTATTGACAAAAAACAGCAGATAGAGTTTTATCTCTTTTGAAGTACAATAACCTTATAAACATATAAAAGCTCCAAACAAGTATAATTTATATTTCATATATATTTCGTACTTATGTCGTAGATACATATTTCTAATTGCTTGCATGCTTTAGCTATGATTATGCATAATAAATTACAATAAATAAATAAATTTTAACTCCTTAATTAGGTTAAACTCTACATTTTGAAATGCAGCGCCAGACAAAATACAAAGGGCAAAGTTATAAAAATAGTTGGTGGTAACGAATGCATAAAGAAAGAATCATTTATATCAATAGAAAATTAATGACGTAACCACAAATCTATTTAAATCAATATGGAAAGGAAGATAAACTTCATATCATACGAATAATTACGTTACTCATAAATATAAAGAGATGCCAAATAGCAACCGAAAAATCTAAAGTTGAATAGATTAGGAGAAAAAATAAGAACATCCAAAACATAGAAATCTCTTTATTATTTGCGAATTAGATATGTATTTCAACTATGAACAAGTTTGTTTACAAAGTTATATTAAAAAGAAAATGTTGGTATTAGGAAATATTATTTGAGTTGAATATGTTTTTAATGACAACATTTAATTAAGTCTATTAATTTTATACATATTTATACTAAAGTTTATTGAGTGATTTCCCTAACGTATAGAATGGTAACCGTTAGGCCCTCAAGTGTGTCTATATAATGGTTAATTGTGAATGCACGTTATTTGCGCAAGTAAGACCAAAATTATCTAAACACACACGACCCGGTCAACGTTTTTAAAGTAGCACTACACTAGAAAGTTTTGTGCAAACAGATCTGATCAAACATAAAGAAAATTAGAAGTCGCATCTCGCAACGCGTACGCGGCTCCGACGACAGCGATACTTTCAGTTAGTGTGGTGACTGAAAAATTATTTGATATTATCTCCTTGCGTAAGTTCCTTTCACTGTATGAAGTTTGCATATACAGTTCGATCACAACGATTTGATATCGTAAGGTGTATAATATCTGAAACGATACAGAAATGAAATAAGATTTTCTTAACACATAATACTCGTATCTATTTAACGTTGCACTTACTATAAATTCCATTCCTATCAGATTCTGACAGCATGATATATATAAGCTACTGTAGCGTCTGTATAAATATATTTTTTATGGTCTCGGAATGTCTTTATTTATTTCATTGCATATTCATAATTTTTGTTGAATGAAACCTAAATGCTCGAGGCTTTACTCTTATTTTACTTCAATTGCCTGAAATCGCAAGTGTCTCTCAGAATTTATTATAGTTTTAACGAAAATATTAAAATATATATGTAAATATGAAAGTAAAGATGATGCCTTTGTTCTTTCAGGTTGAAATCTCTATGCATTTGGTAAAAACCATATGAAAATCTATAGCTTGCGAGTGACTTTCCCAGAAAAACAAGTAAAATAACAAAAACAATTATGAAAGCTTATTCTAGTGAGTTCTAAGCATCTTATATGATTTTCTGTATTGAAAAATTTTTAAACTAAAATTTTACCACTATGAAAAATTTGCGGTCGTTTAAATCTTCATTGTCATTACTTTAATTTTTTAAATTTATAATACGAGCCTAAAATATGTCGCATATTTTAATTTTATAAGAAATCTTACTAAATACGTGTAATTAAATTATAATTATTAGTATTAGTAAATATATTTACTCTGGCAGCAATAGTGTTTTAACCTTAAATATTATATTCCAACTATCAGAGCCAAATTATCCAAAATATATTTTTTAATTTCTACACAAAATAGTATGTTTAGAACTGGCACATAGTAAGAGATTAACTAAAGCCTATAGACATACTTGTCAGATCTTAGTTAGGGCAGGCTTATGCAGGTTCTTTATAATGCTGATGATGAATTTGTTACAAATTTTCCTGTTCATTATCTATTAGTATTATGAATTTTGTTTTATATATATACTTGGCGTTACCAATGCTGATAACGACGGCAGTACATAAATGACTATTATATATTTAATAGTTTATTTTATTTAATCATACCTAGTTGAAATGTACTTTGAGGGCTAAATGACTGGTAGTTACGTTATAAAGAGGGATAGAGGTGATAGTTTGAACGTAGAACTTAATAAGACTGAGGAATCTAACCTAATTAAAAGCTACATCAAATAAACATATATGCTGGTGTATATATAATATATACACCAGCATTTACGTAAACTGCACAAAAATGCACTTATACATTATCCCAAAATCTCGGCACAACGCGAGCGCAAATAGTGCTAAATGAACGAAATGTCTATTAAGGTAACGCTCGTATGTCGGTAATCGAATTAGCATCTTCACATTCAATGTAAAAATTCACATATATTTAAGGTTGTAAAGCCGTACCTACAGTTATAAAAAGCTCTATCTACAAAAATATTGAAAGTTGTATAAAGCATAGAAAGATTATGATAATTAATAAGTACGGAAGTTCCTTCATTGGCGACAGTGCGGTAAAATCAGAAATCATACACTATAATGGTTAAACCGGCTCAGAAATAGCTTAATAATGAATAATATATAAACAAACCTATATTTTTTAAGTAAGTATTTGCACATAATTTTATTTTATAATAAAAACAAAATAAAAAAGAAACACGCAATGTAACTATAATTCGAAATAAAACATTATTAGTGTCTTGGATTATTTTACATATATATGTGAAACTCGCGAACAGTAAAACCAAAATAACTAACCTACTTTATCAAAAATAAGACTTAAAAAATGTATATATACTTTCCATTTATTCCAAATCCTTTCAACTTCAGCTTAGGAACCGAACATGATGGCCAAACCAAAATACGTGAAAGCTACACGTTAAACACAACATTAAAAAAATATATACGTGATTGTAAAGCATGAGGTTCTCCGTTGATTTGCCTAGGATCACATTATTAATGCTCCGACTTTGTAAAGCTGGGATTTCTTAGTTCAAAGCTATATTCGGGTGAATAAAGATTGAGAACAAAAGCTGACAAATAGCTCAGAAGCAACCAAATACCATTACAAAATAAAATAACCACGGTCGATCACTCCCTCTATTTATGAAGTCAGTTAAAAAATATTTCCAATTCTAACTCTGCACATATCGAACGTATCGGCTATTCAATTGATCATCACCGAACCTACCCTAACTATTGTTAGGGTGATTAGGCCTAGATAGTTCGAATAAAAACAAATAGGTAATTATTCTTATTTGAGACCCCTAGTTAGTTTTCAACAAAAACTGTGTTTCATTGTTCAACGCCAATAATATACGGATATGATAACGGCAATAAGCTCGGTGCCGGCATAATGAATGAAAGTAGCCACAAATGAAAACATTTTTTTTTGTCAAACATTGAAATAGTCATTTCTATGGTAATTTAAAATATTACGAAAATGATTTCTTGTTTCACAAACACAAATCACAGAGCATCTAATCGCAAAAATCGAAGATAATTTTCAGAAAAGTAAACAAAGTAATAATATTATTACATTAAAGCATTAATATATTTTAATTTAAGAGTGAGAGAATGTAGAGAATATACTAAAGTTGCATATACTAAAAATGGATAGACAAATTCGAAAATAGATCAACAATAGCTTCAATAATCAAATATAGTCAACTACATATTTTTAAAACACTTTTGCAATTATGTTTACAATATAAATTTATTTTTATTAATAATGTCATGAATTATAATAATTTAAAAGGCTCACCATTCAAATAAAATACACAGGTAATCCGAAATGTAGTAATGCGCAGCGCATAGCAAGTTCACACACCTTATGCCATGAAATGACTCTACTGACTGACTATGCAACAAATGCCTGTCTCTGACCTGTCTCTGAAGTGTTTTGCTTACAATCACAAACAGCACATACTACCTCTGAAGCTTTTGAATTAGTACATCATATTCTAAGAAAAACATAATGGCAAGGTTTTCATATTTACATTTTAAAAGTATTCTTTAGATTTAATTACCCAATCTATTCAAACGTAGTTTTTTACTACATACTTTTCCTAAATATTATAGACGATGGTAATTTTGGATTTTGGATATAACTATAGACAGTTGTTATGAATATAAAAACGCAGGCAACATAATGATCCTGCGTGGGTTTGCCGTCCCATACCAGGCGCGTCCCCAGGTGACGGATAGGGGAACGCCCCCCAGATGGGGGGTACCGGCTTCGGCCGGCGTGGGCCAAAAACAGCGGGAGTGGGCTGCCGCCCTTTTGGGCGGACGCCACGAGAAAGAAAATCTCGTTGAAAAATAACCTTGACGGGGTTCGTCTCAAGGGGAAGGGCTATCGGCCGATTAGCGGCGTGGCTTGGCCGGAGAAGTCCGGCGGCCGCCCTTGTGGCGGTCTGAGCGGGCGCTAGTCGCCAGATGCCGGCGGGGTCGTGGTAGTTGTCCGATAAGGTTCCCATAGCCTCGTCGGGGCGCGATGCTGCTCTCCTCAGGGATGATGCGCTCACGTCGGGGTGCGATGTTGCTCTCCTTCGAGATCGATGCGCTTTGTCCCGGCTTGATGCAGCTCTCCTTGGGATTAGCGCTCGCAACAAAGGCGTGTATCCTGTTCGATCGGTCGGTTTTTTAGTTGGTAGGCCTACCCCTTCTGGGGAAGAGAGCCCACATAACTCGACTCGCGGGTATGCAATTGAACGCATTATTTACCCCACCTTAAATAAAAAAAAGGCAACATAATGATATTGAAGTGGTGACAGTTCATCTACACTTCCGACAACCCCTACAAATACCCAAAGTAATGCTTAATCTTTTCGCTCGGGGCATCGCCCGATTAGTTTGTCTAATAGGAAAAATATTTTCCCTAATCATTCATAAAGTATTAAATCTAATTGGGGAGTTCGGAACGATTCCCGAACTAGCCTAGGCCTAGAGAATTCGGTGGGGCTTTAGTGGGTAAGCCGGTCGCCTTGCCAGCGCCGTGTCATGGTGCATAAGGTAGCATTTCCCCCCCTCAAAACAAAAAAAAAGTATACAAATATTAATATTTAAAAATAAATAAACCAATAGTTTGATATACTTCGTTCGTAACTATTTATAAATACAACTAGCGACCCGCCCCGGCTTCGCACGGGTGCAGTGAAAAAATGGTTATGGTGGGTTATCCCTAAGAGATAGACATAGATATACCATCGCGGACTTTTTTGTGGATTTTTGTAAGTTGTACAATACTGTAGTACATTATTTTGGTCTATCTCGTAGGGTTCAGCCAGCGTTTGCAATATAAGCGCAAAAAAACGTGCTTATTTAAGACATCACATTAGAAACCTTTAAATTTATCAGTGTTTCTCTACTATATTATGCATTTATTATACATACAAACCTTCCTTAAGAATCACTCTATCTATTTAAAAAAACCGCGTCAAAATCCGTTGCGTAGTTTTAAAGATCTAAGCATACATACGGACATACAGCGAAAGCGACTTTGTTTTATACTATGTATTGATTGATTTTGTTTAGTAATTTAGATTAAAGGATATCTATATTAAGGTTACGTGGATCTTATATAGTAGACAGTAGTTTTAATTCTATGCTTTTGCGTAATGACAGTGGCGCCATTTTAGCTCAGAAGATGGCGCCAGTTTGCTCTTCCAATTTACTCTACCTTATAATCTATCTCCGCAGTTTGTTTTTATTAATCTGTTTGGTTGATAAAAAAGGTACCAAAAAATGTTTATTTATTGCGATGTAAAATCAATAAAAATTATAAAAGTAATTGATTAACAATATCCAAAAATACTGAATTATTTTATAAAAAACTACCTTTAGGACATATTGACTCTGTTTAATTCCTCCCTATAAAATATATGAACGTTTTCATGCATACTTACAAGGCCATCTGTATCTTAGTCTGGGCAATTATTATATAGTTCTATTAAAAAGAAGTATATATCTATGATTAATATATGTATGTCTATGCGTTTCCATAGATCCCATAACACAAGCATTAAAGTGCATACTTTGGGCCAACTGAATTGATGTAAGTATTAGAAATACTTATTTATTTATCGTTGATATTTATACTTATAGTATCGACAATTTCGCTGAGTATGAAAAATATATTCAAACTAGTTATTGTTAACATAATTTATATATTTTAATTATTATTTATTAAGGTTTATTAATTTATATAAATCATTTGATCTGCATCACGTATTTAACGAGCCAACTAGAATAACACCCACATCAGCTACCTGCTTAGATAATATTTTTTGTAACTGTAAAGTAATTGAATCTGTTGTAATAAACTACATTAACTCTGATCATAGTGGACAACTAGCCTGTATTGAGCACCATCATGTTAGCCCTAAAACGGAATTGATTTGTAGACCTATATCCCAGGGAAGGTTATGTAAATTTAAAAAAAAAAATAACATCTCAAATTACATCTTTGCCTACTGTTGGTGGCGATGCTAATAATTTATATAATAATTTATTTAATTTAGTAAGAATGGAAAGCAACAATATGTTCCCACAAAAGTTGTAAAATTAAACAACAAAAAGAAATTTAGTGACTGGGCTACTCCAGGCATATATAAAAGCAGGAGAACACTTTTTGAATTATATGCTTTAAAAACTACTTCTGTCGACCCTGCCTTTTTAGATTATGTAAAAAAATACTCAAAGACTTTTAAAAATGTTTGTTTATGTGCTAAATCTTTATACATATCAAATAAAATAAATATGTCAAAGAACAAAGTTAAGACTACATGGACTATAATAAATCAGGAAACGGGAAAAAGTAGAAGCTCTGGGAACTCTTTCTCTTTAGAAATTAATAATAAGACTATCAAGTCGGACGATGCAGTTGCGAATGCATTTGTTGATTATTTTTCTCAAATTCCTGCTATAACTACCAGTAATCTTAACTCATCTCCTAGTTTAGCCGTCACCCTCCTGGAGTCAAGTGTGAATAGGTGCAGTGAATCATTCAAATTTAGCCATATTGATGCTTCTTCAATTAAGAAAACATTCCGTTTACTTAACAAGAAGAAAACTGAAGATCTCTGGGGTATATCAACTCACATAATTCAATCTGTCATCGATGAATTAGCCCCATTGTTAGCACAAATTTTTAATTCTTGTATTGATGAGGGTATCTTTCCTGATCTAATGAAATATAGTAAATTAATACCACTTTTCAAATCGGGTAACAAAAAAGATCCCTCAAATTTTAGACCTATATCCATATTACCTACTTTCAGCAAAATCTTCGAGAAAGTTATTTACAATCAACTAATAGGTCACTTGAGAGCAAAACAGATTCATGCATGAAAGCCAATTCGGCTTTACCAAAGGTAGATCCACTACCGATGCCGGAACTGCACTTATGAAACATATTTTTGACGCATGGGAGGGCAAGCGGGATGTAATTGGAGTGTTTTGCGACCTTTCCAAAGCGTTTGACTGTGTGAGTCATGAAACGCTTTTAAGTAAACTTAGACATTATGGTGTCTCGGATGGAGCTGTTAGCCTTTTAAAATCTTATTTATCAGACAGATTGCAGAAAGTCGTTATTAATAGATCAGAATCTGCTAGCTCGCCTATAACTATGGGGGTTCCCCAGGGATCAATATTGGGTCCTCTACTGTTTCTAATATATATAAATGACCTTCCTTACTACATTACAGAATCGTGTGAGACAGTATTGTTTGCAGATGATACTTCTTTACTATTCAAAGTTGATAGACAAAAGGAATGTTATGACGATGTAAAAGTGCTCTCTCGAGAGTTCTGTATTGGTTCACAACTAATAATTTGTCTTTAAATTCTAAGAAAACAAAATGTATCAAATTCTCTTTGCCCAATGTAAGGCAGGTTGATACTAGTTTAAATATGAATGGTGATGTCATTGACTTGGTAAATAATACTAAATTCTTAGGCATTACGTTAGATTCACGACTACAGTGGGATCCACATATTGAAACTTTGGCAATCAAACTTAGTTCAGCGGCGTACGCAGTAAAAAAGATTAGACTTTTAACTAATGTTGAAACGGCAAGAATTGTTTATTTCAGCTACTTTCATAGTGTTATGTCCTATGGACTGCTGCTATGGGGATCAGCGGCTAACATTGAAAGTATTTTCCTTTTACAAAAAAGAGCGATTCGTGCTATTTACTGTTTACGGGCTAGAGAATCCCTAAAAGAATTGATTGTTCAAAGAAATTAATATTTTAACTTTAGCTAGTCAATATATATATGATAATTTAGTTTTTGTATATAGAAACTATACTAAATTCAATAAAAACAGTGATCTACATAATGTGAATACTAGAAACAAAAATAAACTTGCCGTTCCAATGTTCAGACTCCATAAAACTAGCTGTTCGTTCTTGGGGAAATGTATATCTATGTTTAACAAGCTTCCGCAAAGTGTCATTGATTTACCTTTATATAAATTTAAAATCCATATCAAAAATACACTCATGAGTAAAGGTTATTATAAAGTAAGTGACTATCTAAATGATCACAGTATTTGGGAATAGAGACACTATTCATAGAGCCATGTTTGGTAACATTATTTATAATATTGTATTATTTTATATGTGTATGTAAACATACATACGACTGTAATCGTATTAGGTATGATTGTATCTTATACTATATTGTATTTTTATATTATATTATTATAATTATTAACATTGAAAAGAGGAGATAAAAAATAGACCTTCAGAGTTTCTTGCCTGTTCTTCTCGAGAAGGCTCTCCCAATTTCCGAACAGGTGTCGAGTCAATATATTTTTTCTTTTTTTTTTCCTTATTCGTACGTACGGACAAGGTTTTTGTTTTTTTTTTTTATTATTTAAGCTTTTTTTTTGTTTTGTTTGTTGACGTCAATAAGTGCCTGTAAAGGTCTATGTTGAATAAATATTATTTTGATTTTGATTTGATTAAATAATTCTTTACATCTCCATAGTCGAGTGGATAGTACACCGGTTTGAAGGCGTCGCAATCTCCCGGGTTCGAACCCGGTGGGGGCAATGTTTGTGTGATGAATGCATTTGTACCTTAGTCATGGTTCTTAAATTATACCTACATTTCTATCAAAAATATTTATATATGTGTAATATATGTATATATATCCGTTACCCTAGATCCCATAACACATGTCTTACAGAGCTAATTTTGGGTTAAGCTAATTGGTGTAAATGTAAGAAATATTTATTTTATATATTTATTCATAAATTCGTTATTAAAAGTTGTCTGTTGTTGTACTTAGAACTAAGTTCCTGATTAGTCACAAACTTTTTAAATTTATATTTCAATATATAAAAATGATTTGTTGTATTATAATTATGTGCCCACATCAAATTACTGCAGTAGATATTATAAAGTCTCTAAATGTTTCTTTTCATGTAGAAGATAACGCGACATACGTCGTAAAAAGAATCTTTAATATTTTCATTTATCGTTAAAGTGGATGATAAAATTAGACGCAGTGTTTATAAAAATAGTTTTTTTTATATTATTATTTCAAGAGACAATTTTTTTGACTGTAGTACAATAACGGAAGTAAGCAAAAACAATTATGTAGCGACATCTGCAAAGAAGTTTAAACTAAAATGCTTTTCATAAAATTATTTTATTATTTTCCTGGAAGCCTTAGAGGTGAACAGTGAAAATTGTGAGAACTAATTTCTAATTGTTTTTATTGGAACTCCGATACTGAATTTATTCCGTTACATTGAGCCAAGTAAAATTAAAACCTACATTGTCACAGCCAGTTCGTTCACTACATTAGCAGTTTACTAGCGCAAATTAACATGTCGTTTGCACGATGTATAATTTGGTAATTAGATCGTAAGATTACTAACAAGCCTTCGTAATGAGCACTATATTATAATTTAACATACCATATATGGATTCTTATCTTCTCATAAAAAGGCCGGTCGTGAGTCAACCTGCTGATCCGCACTTAGTCAGCATAGTGAGACGCCCCAAAAATTGCTGCTAAAATTGTTAAGCACCAAGTGCTCTAAGGTTGTTGTGATACTAATACTAAAGTGCAAAGAACCCCTGAGCGCCAAAAATCTTTCATCGAATTGACCCATGAAACGTCCTTGGCCTTGAATAAATACAACTAGCGTAGCTATAGTGTCGGTACACAGCAATTCCCAATACTAAACTAAAGAAATGAGCAAGGTTCGATAGAATATAGAAATTCTAAAATATTTAATAAAATAATCAGTTACCCTTCTTTTTTCATATTTGAACCGTAACATTGAAATGCGCACAAAATACTTACTCCCCTTTTTTTTATCGTGGGATATGCATTGACGCACCGTCCAAGCCCCCTAGGGCTAGGGTGTGTGGGACTCCACGGCAACCGCGACTACCCACTAAAACCGTCGGGAACACCTCACAGGCCATGAATACGAGCATGTGCAGAGCGCTGCGCTCGCGAAGCCGCTCGGCCTAGCGCGCACCGTTGGAGCAGAACGTGGAGCGGTGCGGGCTTCCGTCTCCGATAGAGGCATGGGGGTAGCTAGTGTTCTCCGTAGCTACCCCCACCATCGCAGGAGTCATGTGCAATGCAGGCGATACGGTACCCATCCGCACCGCCCGCCGACCCCCACTAGGACGGCGGAATCAGGGCATTGTAGCCCCTCCTTCGCCGCCCTATCCTCCGACGCCTCCTTATCACGGTTGTGAGAGGTCAAGCTCGCGTTCTCGTTCGAGCCTCTCCTTCGCCTCCATCACTTAATGAGAGAAGTGAGACGGCAACCCACACCGTCGGGCCGGTGAGTATCGCTCGAACCACACCGAAAATACTTACTCCCCCTAGCGGTGCTCGCACTATATACGCTATCACATCAACTGATAATTGACAATCGACACCCACATTGTACCTAGATACATTTTTCTCGGCAATTTGGGCAGGTCGCGTGGTCTCTGTCTTCACTGTTAATTGCAAACTGTTGTTAATATATGTCAATTTTACTTACAATCGACTATATTGCCAATTCAATTGTGTCGTTGGCCAACGATGTTTTAGATTTTTCAGAGACAAAACCCACGACTGGTCGCTCTGTAATGGTTACTCTTGATAGATGTGACGAGTGAAGCCAATTAGAGAGACACCATTCAAAATCAAAATTAACTTTATTCAAATATGACTTTATAGAAAGCTCTTTTGAATCGTTAATTTTTTTCCCTACCATCCATTCAGGACGTATTTTTAGCTGATAAGAAGAATGGGCGCAAGAAACTTATCAGCTTTATTTATTTTTATTGCAAAAGCCAATGATCGGACGTTGAGAAATGTACGACCTTCGCCCTAACTAAAGTGTCATCGCCGAAGCGTACAATCTCCGTAAGTGGTAGCAGGTTGTCTTGCAGGACCCAGTGTACCCAAGGTCAAAAAAGAGGACACAATACCGAACCCTCGAACATACCTGCAACCCTCTTCCATCTGTGATTGCTTCCATCCTCGCCCTAATACAAAATACTATCTCCGGGTATTCTTGCACCAAAGCGCGGAGGTAGACAAGCACTCAGTGAAATTTGAGTGCCTCAATGCATACGTGGGGAAGGCTATTGTAAGCGTTGCGGATATCTAATGAGATCGCATAAGAACTTGCCCCTGTGCTGTAGCGCTGTCAGGCCACCTGTTGAAGTGGGTTACTGCATCCACAATGGACCGGCTGGTTCGAAAACCGTACCGGTCCATATCTGGAGGTAGCAAGTCCAGTCCCGTGTCCTACAGATACTCAACAATCCGGGAAGGGAAACTTCTGTCAAAGAATTTTACGGATTCATTGAGCAATACTAACAGAGTATCCTATGTGCAGCCATCTTTTCTTATAAGAATATCCAACTTCTGGGGACGGGGTCTGTAGCGATGCATATTTAGTACAAGTAGCAAGTGTAGGCCTAACCTACTGACCACGGGAAGGAGGTCACCTACCGATTGACTCAGATACACACCGGGCACGGCTGGTTCGGTATCTGTGTCGAATAGGACGGAAGGGATCGACACGATGCCACCACTGCGCATCCGACCTCGACTCGGCCCACGCTGGTGGAGTGCCCCGCTCGAAGGAGGCGGCGCCCGGCTCGGTAGCACACTGCGGCGCCGGCGGGCGCAAGGACCATTCCCCTTTCGTGGCCGGGGGCGTCGTCGGTGACGGAGATCGGGGAAGGTATTGTAGCCTCCCCCGAGGAGGGCTCCCCTGTATCAGCAGGGGAGCGGAGGCTAGGGGTTCCCGGAAGTCGCTTGGCGTTCCCGGGGGCTCCCTACATGCCTGAGGAAGGCCATCCCTGAGGTTTTTAGTGGGTAGGCCTCCCCCTTCTGGGGAGGAGAGCCCCACAAAACCGCCGACTCGCCACAGCCGAGGTATGCAATTCAATGCATTTTCCTCAGGGGAACAAAAAAGACCTTACCTACTGAACCAATTTAAATTAAATATACTAGAGATAGAGCACGAGATAGGACATAGGCTACCTTTTAATGCGAAAAAGTCTGTAAGGGTTGATATAAGGGATTTAAGTTTATAATGAAATATATATTAAATTACGTCCTTTTTGAAGCTAGAAGTTAGTTTTTAGTTTTGTGATAAGAGAATGAATGATGAAAAATAAATATTACATTCAAAGTTTATAATAATAATTTGCTAAATTTTACCCTAAAGGTGATAAAAAAGGGGGATGGAAGTTTTTATTTGAATAAAGTTAACTACAGAATCGATGTAAATTGGTGTAGGAAATTTTTACCAGAAAGTTTTTGTTTCGAATAGATTTTACATAGCAAATAATAAGAATGTTGTAAGATTAGGAAACCAGTTATTTGTGGCCAGCGTAAACTTATGATTACCTACATAGTATGATTGGGGAAAATGTAAAGGCAAAATAGTGACATGAAGTCATTACAACCTAATCCATAATTACCTCACATGTAATGGTACACGCCAATAGGTCATTTACTTAAATCAAACACAGTGTTTCTAAACTAATAATTTAATTTATATTGACTCTTTAAACAGATAGGCTAAATTATCAAGAACATCTTTAGATTGAATATATGATGTAAAATAGTTTCCATCGCTTGAAGTATGATCATATTTATTACATATACAAAAACCTATACTTCTACCGCAACCTCTACATTTTTTTGCATGGTTTATAGTTATTTCTTCAGGATATTCACAATTGATGAAATGCCCCAAATCATGTTTTTGATCACAATTACTGTTCGATAATGGTAAAATATACTTATTTAAATATTCATCAACACTCTCAAATGTTGATAGATAATTAAACACTTGTTTTTGTTGTTTTGTCAGGATTTTATCAAGCATAAAAACTAAATGATGATGATAACATTGAAATGTAATTTTATCACTGTCCTTATCTTTTAAGTTTTTCCAAAGCTTAATGCAACTAACAGGAGTTTTGTTAACTCCACTGAACATAGCTGGATTGGTCAACATACCACTTGCAGCCATAACACCACTACAATTAATTTTATTATATAGAATATCAGCATCATATAAGGTCCTAATAGCACCATTTGCAATTATTGGTACTTGCACAGATTTACAAACATCTTCTAAAGCCGAGATATCTATATTCTCACCACTTTTTTGTTGTGGTGTGCGTCCATGAACAGTCAAAAATGTTACACCACATTTCTCAAGTTTTTGGCACAAGTCAATTGTTTTTCTCAAATTCTTCAGTATTCTTATTTTAACTGATACACTATATGAGTTAGGAAGGTTGCTTCTAATTCCTCTAACTATATCCTGTATAACATTTGGTTGCAATAACAAAGCTGATCCATAACCATCATTCATTGCCCACTTCTGGGGACAACCACAGTTTAAGTCAACACCATCAGAATATGGGTATACCAATTTGGAAGCATCAACAAAATCATTAGTGTTGTTGGCAGCAAACTGTACTATTAACGGTAAATCATTGGCAGTTGTTAAGAACTCATTACAACGTGCTTTAGCATTTTGACAGAAGGAATCTGCTAAAATCATAGGTGTAAAAGTCAAGTCTGTTCCATAGCTGAAAAAAGAAAAACAATTTCAGTTGACTAAAAAGCCTTTTATACATTTATTTATGAATAGTTGAGAAAACAACCCTTGAACATATGAAGATGTAAAGTACATAGACAAACATAGAGCTTGCAACAATATTAAGTATTAGTGATAATTAGTAAGATTAATAAACCTATTAATCTTGGTAACATAAGCCACCACCAATATAAGCCACATTTAATTCAGTTTCTTGTACTGCGGCTACTATGGAACATTTTGCTATGATGCCCAATTCCATGTATTCGAAGCAAACACTGCTTACAAAAATAAAAAGTGTGATAATATACACACACTACAATCTCTGACAAACAACCTATGATTTGAGTATAGATGATCTTCTAAGTGTACAATTATGTTCTACAAAATTAAACAGATTAATAAATAGTTAAATATTTCTATCTCAGTGTCACTTATAATCTTCCATACCATGTTAATCACCTACAAGTTTTTTTAACAAAATATATTATGGTGTGGACATTATATTAGAATTGCAAATTGTAACTTTGCACTTTCAGTGTTAAGGTTATTTATATTATTATTACGCTACTACACATACTTTTTCACTAGAGTCCTGAAATGAACTTTGCTATATCTAACCATTGGTGCACACACTTTTAAATATGAATGCTTTAGTTTAAAATTCTCAAATAATTCGGTGATGTTACTTTTGTCTTTCATTTTCGATTGCAAAACAAATTCACAGACTACGTAGTAGCATAGAATACATTTACTCTAGCGAGCGTAGTAGTGTACAAGTAGCGGAGACCAAAGAGTATATATTATGTTATGGCGTGTAAAACGTGTAGGACATATCGAATCACGATACGCATGTTGACAGCATCCAACTGGACGTTGTTGATGTCATCATTAATGACATTTACTATGACTATGCCACAGATCGTATCGCTGTGAGCGTTCTGTTGCACGATACGATTGTTTAGTAACTGTCAATTAATTTTGCGCAATATCCCATTCAAAATAGCAATGAGCGTTCAGAGCACTATGGCCGCTGGAAGCTCATTCAGAACGTACCCAGAGAAGTCACATAACCTCTGTGTTATGTAGAATTTGTAGTCACATACTTTAATTCAATAAAGTTATAAAACAAGGTGGAGATTGCGCTGTGAATACTATCTGAAATAAACACGTTTCATTCACTTTTTTGTAGTACAATTTCTTTCTAATCAATGGTTTTTGCTTACTAGCAAAAGTAGTATCTACTTTTATTAGCTAAACAGCAGAAGTGAATGAAAAATCATTTTAGTCGTTGTGACTAAAGAAACACTCTTCTTTGCAGCATTGACGCCCTAATTATTGAGAGCCATGACCATGACCACCCTAATGGAGAACTATCTTCCTAATGAATGATAATCGATAGATTGAACTGCGACGGTATGGGCTACGTCATATACTGGAGGTACAGTTTAGTGTGGTGCGGACTTAATCTGTCCAACGTATCGAGCTTCTAACTCTCGTCCTTTTTACTTCGAATTTGTCCGTGACCGTGAGTTGGCAATGCTATTACTGGTGTCTGGCGCAGACATATAGCCGGAATAGAAGTTGTCCAGAAATTCTAAGTCAGCAGTTCGGCTTAGCTCGTTTTTTTTTTTTGACACACTATACGGAATACAATCCAAATCTATGAACCGCCATCATTCTTCTACAGTCAATCTTTTAATGAAAAGGCCTAACTCCAAGCTAACGTTCACTCTTACTTGCAGCTAGTAAAGTGGTATCATCGGCGTGTCACAGGTTGGTTTCCGGTTAACATGCTTGTGGGTCAACAAAGTAAGCAAAACATCAAAAACGTATATAACAAATACAGGTATCTCCCGTTTCGAAGATTTCTACAAATTTAGAACTTCACTCAAATCAAATGCTCGTGTATCACTACTAAAGTAAACCTCGTGTTCGTTTAGGTTGATTCCCTAAGTTGAATTTAACCACCTTGTCATTAAATGTATAACTTGTGCCTGATATTTTTTTGGCGATGACAATTTATTTTTATGAGGGACTAACGACAGCAGTGTGTGACTCGTCTAATATTTAATATTTTGATTTTGTCAAACGCATTTTTGTACAGATTTGTCTGATATCAAATGCATCACAGTTATCATCCCTAATTTTAATATTAAGGAACATTTCTTTAATATTACCTATTACTGCCACATGCTGGTCTCTAAATCTCAACACAATCCTTAATAAAGACTGCAATAAATCTAAGCCCTATAGAAAAGTACTTTAGTGAACAACCCCAAATGTGGTAACATATATCAGTCAGTAATAAGTCGACTTAAATGATTTACAAAAAAATAACTATCAATATCAGAACCTTTCCTAGTATGTTCTTTCCTATATAGTAGCTATTCCTAGGTCTGGATCATTGCAGTAGGCGTAGATGTGGCAGTCCATAACCCTCCATTGAGCATTGGGATCACTATGCACCTTAGGTAATTATTTTGTTATTTCTATAACCATCCCTTTGAAATATTTGATTTGAATAAATTTTATAAATGTAATTTTTGCAAATTTCAATAACATTTAAACAGTTTCTTTTTATTATTTTACGGTAACGATTATGTTATATTTGCATATAATCTTTACATAAGGCATTCTTGTTCTTCTCGTCCTGTTCTTATTCTTAGACATGTACGAACTAGGAATAACATTAAAAACCTTAAGTTTCTTAATAATTTTATTTTCAAGTCATGCCGCAGATTTGAAACTAGAGCATAGCTTTCAACAGAATTAACTGCGAACGTTTTTACATGAAAGTAATGCTGCAAAGGCCCATTTTATAAAAAAGAATATTTAATAAAACAAGATATTTGTAATAACTCTGTTTATAAAGGATGTTTAAATAATGTTATATACCTACTTACATATACCAGAAATTTGTTTAATTTATTTTTGTTTAAGTCTATTTATCCTTTTTCACTCCATAATCTTCTGACAAGTAAGTCAGTAATTCGTTCAATCCACTAAATTCTGTTCGTGATTGCGGTGGATTATTTTTAGGTAGAGCCGGCAAGAAGTTCCCCATTTTCACTCTAAAATCCTTGAGCTAAAAATAAAATATATACCCATTACAATTGACAACATGATTCATGCACAATATCTATAGTTCAACAAATGTAATTGGTTCATTTTGACAATTCGTGGTTGTCATGGCGTACTAACCTTGTACTGACGTAAAAGATCGATTTCGAAAAATCATTCATGAAACTTGAAATAATAATTATTAAGTTATTAGTCCGTAATTACAATGATTACCGATCATAAAAAAAATTACAAATAATTATTAGCCAAAAAGTCAAAAATTACGTTTATTTATTTTTGCTCAAAATGAATACTGACATTATTACAAGGTTACTTCTGTATGGACTTAACCGTAATGTTGCGACCATATATACGAAATACGTATCCAAATATTTGTTAAAACCGTTCGAATATAGCTCTGAACACTCGCATTTTAAAAAATCATGTTTATTTATATTTCATTTAATGAAAATGCGTCGCAATTAGAGTTCAGAAGCCAGTATTTTATTGAATCCGATTTGCGTTCTTAGTGATTATTCTAAACCTGGGGTGAAGCGGCGGGCACATCGAGCGTAGCATAACTGCATAAGGAATCGCGAGGTGGTGGCGGGTAGGGGCGTCCTCCTTCCCGCCGCCTCTCGGTGCCCAACGGTGCAGTCTCTCGCCATCTTGGAAGTTGACTACGGACGTTGGGTTGTGTTCGATATTTTTTCTGTGACTCGGCTATTATTTTTTGGACTATTTCTGCTCTTTCTGATGACCCTGCTGTTTACTGGACTCCGACTACGCAAAAGTGAATTTGCTGCCATTTGTTTTCAGTTGACAAAGATACCGATTTTTTCATAGAAGATTCGATAATAATCAATGTAAATGTAGATGATGAAGATCATCATCTAGCTCTAGCTACTACAGTGAAAATGAATAAAATACATACAATTTTTTGTGTTTGCTTTTAATCTACTTTTCCTGCATAAATCGTTTTAGATAGAATAAGAAATTAATAGTTCTTTAACTTGGGTAATTTAACATAAAAGAACATTTTTCTTTACATAAATAAGGTGTTTATTATAACCTAATACTAATCCTTATTCATTCTTGGCTTATTCAAATTTATTTCATTTTGAATCAATCATTTTCGGGAATTACTTGTATCGATTACCGATTCCAAAGAATAGATATCGATAAACTGTATAATCGGTATCGATTTTCACATCACTAAACCAGTTTATTTGACAGCTGTCATAACGAACCTATTAAATTTGTTGGTCTATAGTATCGCCTACCTACAGCAATATAAAAACAAATAAGCATTGAAAAAAAGCGAGTAAGAATTTACTTATGGTGAAACTGCCGACCACTGTTCCTGAATGTATTGATAAATAATTGGAATTAAACATTAAATTCTGTACTTACATTTTTAGCACCCGATAATTTGTAAATTCCATAGCACAAACAAGCAGTTCCCGTAACTGCATATAGAGTTCCCCATCCAAGGGCTCTTAGTGCAAGGATTGCGCCTGCATCTGCTAACTCACCACTACTGTGTAGCCCTAAAAAATATATAGTAAACATTACCAATATATAGTAAACTTTACTATTTATTGGTAAATGGTGAAATAAAAATGTTATATACCATAAATCGAGCTTTATATAATATTACTGTTTTACTTAGGGTAGTTGTTTCACAGTTGGTGGTAATCTCTACTAACTTCAACTTCAATTTTACTTCCTATCCTAATTCTAGACAGATAAGTGCAGGAGAAAGACAAAGGACATCATTCAGGCTTCATACAAATTTGGGCTATTTTTTTTTTAGCCGGCCAACAAAAAATAACTAAATTTTATCATAGGCATAATTATAATAAACATTTTGTATTATGACAGTAAAGCTCGAAACCTATTGGTTGAGATGATAATCAGCCTCAAAGTATTTATTTTATTACCTACGGCTTGCACCCGGCTTGCGGGGTGAGCTCGTGATTTCCAGGTAAACATTATTGTTAATGGTGTTGGTGTTCCAGGTAAATATTTACAACTCTCCTGGCCTTACAATAATATCTTCTAAATCTTCGGCAGCAATGTGTATCGTTGGCTCGTATCTGGCAAACCCCATGTACCACACAATGCACACGACGTGTGAGCAGCAGCCAATGGTTCTTCGGCCAATGTTACATGTACAGTAATAGTGTTTTATAGCCTGTCGCCCTTCGAGAGCCCTATCTTGCTCACACTTGCAACTCGGCAGGTAAATGTACTTGTAACGTCTTCTCGCTCGCGTACCTTTTATGTCTCTTGCTCATACATGCAACTCGGCAGGTAAATGTATGTACTTGTAACGTCTTCTCGCTCGCACACCATTAACAATAACTGTTTAATATTTGTTTTACTTGGAAATCACGAGCTTGTTTTACCTTTTTTTTTTTTTTTGTTTCCCTGAGGAAAATGCATTAAATTGCATACCCCGGCTGTTGGCGAGCCGGCGGTTATGTGGGGCTCTCCCCCCAGAAGGGGAAGGCCTACCCACTAAAAACCTCAGGGATGGCCTTCCTCAGGCATGTAGGGAGCCCCCGGAACATCAAGGCCCTTCCGGAACCCCCAGCCTCCGCTCCCCTATCTAGAGAGGAACCCTCCTCGGGGAGGCTACTGCCTCCCCCGGTCTCCTCCACCGACGACGCCCCCCGGCCACGGAAGGGGCGTGGTCCATCCCGGGTCGCCGTAGCAGTCGCGACTTCCTCGCGCCCGCCGGCGACCCGCGGCGGCCCCGCAGCTGTGCTACCGAGCCCGGCGCCGCCTTCTTCGAGCGGGATCGGCCATCTCCCGACCTCGCTCGGCGGCCTCCTTCTGGAGCATCACTGCTGCACAGAAGGAGGCCACAGCCCTCCAACCTCCCTCGTCCGCCAGCATTGCCGCAATCAATGCCGGCGGAAACAGATCTCGCCCGATCTCTGCGACCAAGACTCGGCGCACGGAGGCCCACGCGGGCACTCCGCCAGCGTGTGCTAGGCCGAGTCGAGGTCGGATGCGCAGTGGTGACAATGTGTCAATCCCTCCCGTCCTATTCGACACAGATACTCACCGAAGCAGCCGTGCCCGGTGAGTATCTGAGTCAATCGGTAGGTGACCTCCTCCTTCTCGTGGAGCCAAGCTTCGAGGTTCGGGAGTACGGCACCGACGGCCCGCTGGCGCGCGCAGCTCCGTATTTCGAGCTGCGCACGCCAGGCCGCCACAATCCGTCGGTGCCACTCCCGCTTAGGTACTTCGTGCGCGGGTTCCAGGGCGCTCCCCCCACCGCTCCCCCGGTCGACACGCCGCGACGCATACGTCGCCGCGTACATGTCGGCCAGGATGTCGAATGGGGGGGAGCCTCCCAGAACCGTCGCCGCCTCGTAACGAGATTGTACGGTAGCCTCGTACGATCCGTATGGCCATTATCCGCTGCAGGCTCCGTAGCAGAGCTCTGCAGCGGGGGGACCTCGCGCAGTCTTGCGACCACACGGGAGCCCCATACATGGCCACGGATCGCACGACGCCCTCGTACAGGCGGCGAACTCCATCCCTCGGTCCCCGAGATTGGGCAGCAGGCAATGCAATGCGCCCGCCACCCTTTTGGCTCGGGGGACCAACCGCACGAAATGCTCCTCGAAGCTCCAGCGGCGGTCCAGGGTGAGGCCCAGGTACTTGATGTACGGCCCCACCGGGACCACCGCGTCACCCACCCGGATCCGGCAGCTGGGTGGTTCCCGGCGCCTCGGAAGGCCGTGGAACCATAGCGCCTCGGTTTTGTGAGGCGCTATTTCTAAGCCCAGCCGGCGGATCGCCCGCACGACACATGCCACCCCAAGCTCGGCAAGCCTGAGCACCGGCCCGAAGTCGGCCCCAGTCGTCACGACGAGAGTGTCGTCAGCGTAGCAGACGACACTGACGCCGCGAGGAAGGCTGGTGCGAAGGACCGCGTCGTATGCGAGGTTCCATAGCAGGGGTCCCAACACCGACCCCTGCGGAACGCGAGCTTGTTTTACCTGGAAATCACGAGCTCACCACGCAAGACGGGTGCAAGCCGTAGGTAATAAAATAAATACTTTGAGACTGATTATCATCTTAACCAATAGGTTTCGAGCTTTACTGTCATAATACAAAATGTTTATTATAATTATGCCTATGATAAAATTTAGTTATTTTTTGTTGGCCGGCTAAAAAAAAAATAGCCCAAAATGGGTGATGTCCTTTATGCTAGTGATTTCCAACATCTTATACGTTGTCTCAGGGCAGCATGAACCAGCATGTTAGACCTCGATTTCTCATTATGAAGCATGGGACCATATTATCACCATAAGGCGGATTGGGATCATCACAACGACAATACAGAATATTGAGCTACTACATTAGTTCATGAGACTTGTTGGGAAACGCACTCTTTCTAGAACAAAAAAATTACACAAAAATTCCTCATAACATAAAAAAAGCTTGTCGCGTTTGACAAAACAGTTAAAAAGTGCAAGACTGACGAGTGCCTACTTCACAAAGCAATTTAAGAATTGTACAACTAGTCCAAACTACAGGAGACCTTAAGGGTACAGAGAGGTAACGCCGCCGGTATAATGAAATCCATGCCACAAGCTGAAGTCAACCCGCGGCATGGATATCATTATACTTGACGGGCTTGACGCAAACAAGTGTTTGACGGGGTTTTCTTTTTATAACTGGGTTTCTTTCTTTTGTATTTAGATAAGTTTAGCATTATATATCTCTTTGTTTTCAGGATTAGTATATTTTAGAATTAGGTTATTATTTTTTTTATTATGTATTTTTTTTAATTATTGATATTGGGTTAATATATTATTTGAAAGAACTAAAACTATTTTTGACAATACACTACAAGTTAAAATATAGTACCTCATTCCCACAGCTACGAGTAACTCCATGTAGAAATATAACATAACAGGCCTCTAGAATATAAATATCCCGTAAGTAAACATGATCTCAGATGGGCTAGAACAACGCAGAAAAAACTAATCTATTCACAAACCATTTAAATGTTTCGCCAATTAGATTTGACGAAGAGAAATCTGAACAATATGTGGATGGCATTTTGCAACAAAAACGGTGGCTGTGACATACGGACGGACAAACATAATGAGATTTACTTACTTATAGAATACTTTTAACGACAAGCTTTTATATGTAAAAGTTTATTTTCTTCTTTTTAGCGCATTTAATAAGAGCTTGTATTGAAAAAAATTTTTTTATCTGAATAATTATCAATAGAATCTCTTAGGTTTATTATAGGAATATAAAAAGTGCATGCTTTTCATATGTTGTATGGTGTATAGTTTAAAATAACAGAAAAAATCGTTTGTTCATTTTTAGGGTTCCGCAGCCGAAAAACGGAACCCTTATGGCTTCGTCATGTTTGTCCGTCCGTATGTCACAGCCACCGTGTTTTTCGTAACTATAAGGAGCTATACTGTGGTAACTTGGTAAGTAGATGTATTCAGTGAACCGCATTAAGAATGGAAAAAACTTCTACAACGTAACTTCTGAAAATAAGTAAATGAAAAATAATGTATGATGACTTCCAGCGAAAATTGAACGAGATTTAATAATTAGCATTTTTATTACGTTATAAATCCTAAGCCGCATTTTACCTTTCATTCAATCAACTTCAATATAATAAAATCCATACCACTATACATTTAAATAAAAGCATTTATTTAAATGTATAGTGGTGCGGAACCCTACGTGCGCGAGCCCGAATCGCACCTGGCCGGTTTTTATTAAAATCGATTTTTAATAAATCTTCTCATATTGAATAAAATAAAATCGATTTTTATTAAATCGATTCTTTTCCATTAATCTCACATCTCTATCAGCCACTAACTGAGACAGTGGGTGCATGTAAAATAAAAATTATTTACTATACATATAATATACCTTTACTGAAGTATTTGGGATCTCTCTTTTTTGCTGCCGACAATGTGGCACTAAAACCAAGAAAGGCTGCAATCCCAGCTACAGATGCTAAGAATGCACCAGCTAAAAAAGAATACAAATGAAATTTGATTTACACCAATATAATTTATCTTCAATTTAGAAATCAATACCATGCTTATTATTCTATAAATAGTAGCTTGATCTTTACTTTTGACGATACAAAACAATTGAATATTAATTAAAAAAAAACTTTCACTCAATATAATTATAATATTTTATAATATCCATCTCTGTCAGAGAATTACGTTGTAGTTTACCACGTTAGCCCAGTACCCATTAGTTGACTTGACATACATATAGCATTGAATTTCCTTACAATGATTTTATAACATATCAATACTGTATTTCTAATCTACTCAACATAGCAGAAAGTAATCAAACCATCCCAAATTAGAGAAAAATAAATAAGTTCTGTAATATTTATTGCATGATGGTAAAAAAAGTTGCCAAATAATCTAACTTTTTACAAAAAAATATTAATGTCAATTCTAAAAACATAATTTTGGTGTATTTTGTGAAATGTTACAAAATATTATTGTTTTGTGTATGGTTACTAAAGGCATTTAATCCAGTATTTTAAATGAAGATCAAAGTATAAGTTTTTTTTGTTACATAACTTAAAAATGGTTAATCAAATATATAATTTTACCAAACTCAAAATAATCTTTATTCAAAATAGGCATTGTTTAATGTCACTAAGTGCATGTATGCACTTATTGACATTATAATAAATAAAAATGTGGCATTGAGCAAAAATCTAAGCAAACAAACAGCAGAAACAACTTCATTTTATACTAAATAGAGATGACATACTTAGCATTAACTTAATATGTCTGATAAGCAAATCACTACTGAACTTCGTACTGATATATTTTTAAGAAGGGTGTATTTATGAGAACTGGGTACATTATTTAAGTATGTCCAAATATTATTACTAATAATGTCACGTATCGCCAAAGCGAATTGGAAAAGGCAATAATTTCAATACAATATACTCAATTTCAGTTAAGTTTTTAAACTTATTATCATGCAACATTTTGTTAATTCTAACAACTTAATTATTATTAACGAAATATATAAAATTACTATCAAATACATAACTTTAATTCGCTGTAGTCTCTCTTTATCCGCCATAGCAACTTACTTTTAAAAACAGATCAATATCATCCCTAGTATAGCTTTAAGTATACAATAAAACTAACACATTATATATTAATGAAACTTTAATACATTTTTTTAAATACTACTACATTTTTTTTTTCATTTTATGACCTGGTAACATAGACCTTTAAGTCATAACTTATTTGGAAAATATTCGTTACTTTGTGTCACTACACTTCACCAAAGAGTAAAGTAACTATACCAGCACTTCACTAAATTTCGTCATTTGTATACAGACAGGAAGCAGGCACAGAACAGTTTACTATTCTATTAACCTTTATCCAATATACCCGTAGATAGAGACTATTCTCTACGAATGTATAGGAACTTGTTCTCTAATTGGTCTGTGTGTATAGGTACCCTATTTGTTGTCAGTTTTCGTCCATACGGACAGGCGAAGGTACTAAGCCATACTGCCAAATCTTATATAGACTAAGTAAGAGATAGGTATTATGTTTTAATTCATTTTAATTTTTTATTATAATTTTCCAATCTGGGAAGGCAAGAAGGATGATGCCCAGACTGTCAATTCTTTGTTTATTCTTCGTTGAATTTCTTATATGTTAAATTTTCATAATTTTATTCTTTATTATGTCTTGTAAATGCTGTCGCCAAGTCGGTTGTATCGAAGTTAAGTAGTAATTAACTATGTAGTAAAATTAACTGTCAGGGTATAATATTTCAAGAGTAGTTGTAATAAATTAGGTTCCTAAATGTGTAAGGTATTTAATTAAATACTCATCTTATATTCTTAGAGATTTTTATTATAGGTATTACATATTTCTTTTTTGGACATGACGTGTGTCAGACTGTACAAAGAACTAGGTACGCACGAAGAAGTCTACATTTATGTATTTACAACATCCTCCCAAAGTGGGAAGAGGAAAACAGTAAGCCAATAATAACATGTTAAGTAAAGTATATTAATATCAAGATGTTAATGTAATTGGTATAAAACAGGAAACGAAAGTTCTAATGGGAATAATTTTTAATATTGTCTTGTCCTTGTCGCCTGTGGCTGTATGAACCTTGGCAGCTCTCTTAAAACCATCCTTCGCGATGTGGGTTTCCATAATAATACCTAGAGGCCACTGGAATCTGTTTTTGTCGGTTTCTACTAATACTATGTTTCTACTATACTATGTAACTCAGTTGCACAGAGTACTGGCGTTCTGAAGCAACTGCCAGTACCTGTGCAACTGACTTTATTATCCCAGTAAGTTCAAGTGTTTGTGTGCTACGGCGTACAACTAATTCACCTACCTCTGGTTCCTTCTTATTATATTTGCCTCTGCTTATAAATAATACTATATAGTAGTAGATATTACTTCGACCTAAGCTTTTGTTTGTGATATCTCCACAATATTCTCCTTCAGCCTTCTTCCTAAGAGTTATTTCCAAACTACAATCTTTATCCCATCATGGTGGAGAAGTGATAGAGATATTGCAAGATGTTAATCACAAACTTGAGCGTAAAAAAACATTTGATGTACCTATCGACATCTGTGTAACTATCTACATAAGTTGGGCTTAACATCTGACCGTAAGTGGGAGGTTTTCCGCAACCCATGAAAGGACCTATATACACTAAAGACTAATTTTGAGAACCAGTTTTGTTAAAGGGTTACTGTTTATAGTATTTTAATTTGCTTCTAGTCTGATGGTGACAACAAAAGTAAAATCTCAGTCCTTGCTTTTAGATGTTCTTTAGAAAAAAAGAAAATTAAGAACATAAATTGTTTCTGTTCAATATGTTTAACAAATATTCAATATAATTGTGACTTATTGAACTGCCTGAATGTTGGTGATGAATATTAAAATTATTATGAGTTATGCATATTATATCATAGATAATATAAGTAAATATGAATGAGGTACAGCTTACCCTTACAAAATTCAGTTGGTGCAAGAATTGAAGCCTCAGGATGCTGGGCAGAGACTTGACTTTGCAAACCAGATGATTGAGCGCTCTTCAACGTTTACCAACATTTTGTTTTCAGATGAAGCACATTTTCATCTCAATGGGCACGTAAGTAAACAACATTGTTGCTTCTAGGGTGAAACCAACCCACAAAACAAACATCAGAAGCCCCTACATTCGCCTAAAGGCTGCTATGTCGGCACGAGGAATTATCGGACCTTTTTTTTTGAAGACGAAATGGAACGCACAGTTACTGGGAATTCTGAGCGTTATGTGAAGATGTTAGACGACCTCTTTATGTCTGAATTGCAAAACTTTCCTGGTTATAATCATAGAACATGGTTCCAGCAGGATAGATCAACTTCACACATGTCCAACAGGTGTCTACCACGAGTTCGTGAAATTTTTCTTGGAAAATTGCGATCTCAGAGGCCTCCAAGAAGCCCCGATTTAACCCCAGTGGACTTTTTTCTGGGGGTTATGTCAAATCTAAAGTTTATACCAACAACCCGACTTCCCTGGTACAATTAAAAGAAAATATCCAAATGGCAGCCATCACGGAGAATACCTGTCGGGCCGTCATACGAAATTTTGGTATTCGATTAAATGAATGCCGTGACCGCGAAGGTTGACATTTGAACGACATTATTTTTAAGAATTAAATTCCCAAGACTTGTATTTCAATATGAATAAACATTTCTTCAATAATCTCTACCTTTTTTTATAACGATTTTTAAAATGCAAACTTTCTTTTGAGACACCTTGTACATAAATTGACAAAAACCAAATATTTTCCAGTGTTGCAATAGTAGAGTATCCCATACATTGTATAAATAAAGGCAGTCTTATATTGATGAATGAATTCTTATTTAAAAGAGCTACACCATCATGACCAGAGCAAATGCTCTATAATATCTTAAACAAAATAACTAAGTGTTTGAAAATTAAAGCTTGGCTTTAATATAATAGGTAGTTTTTAAGACAACAATAATTTAAACTACGATTTTTAATTCGAGTCAATAAAATGACAAGTGCAACTGTCACTGATACAAAAAAGGGTGACCCACTACAACCCACTACAATAGTGATGTTCGGCAATCAATAGATTTAGACATTTAGTCATGCTTTATTTTATTAGGTATCAAAGCGTTTTTTTATTGTAAATATGTAATACATACCATATTAAATAATATGATTTGTGACACATGACACTGGAAATGTCATTTTACTGACTCGAATTAAAAATCGAACTTTAGTTATTATAAAAAACAGTTATCTATGAAATCTATTGCTGTCGCGCTGTGCTCGAATTGGCCCAACAGCCAAGTTATCGATGTAAGATCTGTGTCCACGCTTGATGTCGGTATGGGTCCTTTGACGTCGACGCATTCGCAGATTCCGTCAGCAAATAAATAACTTGATATTGGTATTTGCGGTGTTTGTTTCGTATGATTACATCATCTTATAATTTTTGATTTTCTGGCTTCACTCTATTGGCGATAATATTGGATTTTGCGTTTTTTTCGTCATTAAGAGTAATTAATTACAATAATAAAGTATTTTTCAGTTAGTAATATAAACATTAATACCTATTACCCTTCCATCCAAGCCGTAGGGCCCTTGTGCCCTTGTGGCCCTTGTGTCCGAAATGGACGGTAGCTGACAATTTGTTTTGACATCTTGATTGGAAAGTGTCTACAGGGGACCTGAGAAGTGCTGTTTCGCTGAGCTAAGTTCGTGGGGGCAAGTATGATGTTATATGGCATTTTTTCGACAGTAAAATAGACCATATTTAGGTGTCTGGCGAGGAAGGAAGGTCAAACCGCCGACTTTAGACTGCCAAATTTTCAATATATTTTGCTGAACCATGTCGTTCTCTAAAAGGGGTGTATTGTTCGTGACTTCCTCCTTATGCACGATAACACTCGTTGTCACACTTCCTAAGTGAATACCTTGGTAAGAAGACCGTATCGCCACATTGAGGTGGCCATCGCTCATTCCCGACTTGAATCTCATTGAGCTCGTGTGGAATGAACTTAAGGGAGGGTTCGATACAAAAATCCTGTTCCTTCAAGTGGGAATAAACTGAAACTGTCGATGATAGATTAGTGGGAAGGTATCACGCAAAGGATTAAAATAAAATATAGGTACACTAAAATTTCAAAGAATATAGAGGCCAGATAAAATTTTTGTTCTTTATAGTCCCCTTTGTTTTCCTAACTCCTCCATGTAATCCGAGATTGCTCCTTAAATATTGATGTGATATATATACTTTTTTTTATCAATTATTTATTACACAAGATCACGTGAAATCAATTTCAAATGATTCCATAAATTTGCTCGCGAGTATTATATGATTATTACAATATAAGAAATAGCAAGTTTATTTTTTACCACGCAACAATAAAAACGTCTGTGATACTAGGTATCTCAATAATATTTACGCTAAAAATAATTTAAACAGGCTATCTCGGTTTAGAAAATAGTACGAACGTGGGTAACGTTGATTAAACTATAACGTGGAATGAGTATTGGCAGCAATCTTATATGACGCTGAAGACAAAATCTGTTAAAACTAGATACCATAAAACAATACTACAATATTGATAAAATTAACGACTATTATGTATATTTCGTCATTCAGAGTAGTGTTAATTTTTTTTTAAATGATAAAATGTTTTACCGTTATCGCACATATTAATTTTTTTCTATGTATTTGATAGTAAATTTTATTGACTTTTAGAAAAAAATCACGCAATCCACTTTTTTCTGCCGGAAGAATCTGGCATACCTATTTGAAGTGTGTGATGAGGGCTAAAATTTCTCCATCGTGCCGGATACTTTTTTATTTTATTTTATGTAATTTATAAAAACAATAACAATTATGTTTCTTGTAAAATTACTCTTGTTGATTAATGTTTTTTTATACACATAATATACTTTAGTACAGAGTACTGTTTTAGAGGTGAATCGCCAAGAGCTGCAATAGTTTCTATCATAGAGAATAGACTATATAGTCTCCATGATTTCTATATAAACTACTCAAAACAAAATAGGGCCGCCTCCCCTCAATCCAACAAACCCAAAACAATTCTCGGCATCCGCACACCCCAACCCTTTTAATTCGAGAGGTTGCCAATTATGCACCCTCCCCCCCCTCACACCGTCCCAATCGCATTACGCGCAATTTGCAAACCCTGCTGGACGCGGCATCTGCGCCGCCGAACAGCACGGGTCACTAAGTACCTTCTGTACACAATTAAGTTTGACCGACCCACTCTGGGAACCGGCCTATCCCCTGAAGCGTATGCACCGTTAAGAGTTGCGCTACCTCGCCCCCTCCCCTGAGAGGGCGAGCGTTCCGATAAAGCCGATAGGGCCCCAGGCTTTCTGCCCGGCCAAAGGCATTAGGCAGTGTTTAGTTGGTAGGCTGACCTTCTGTCAGAGTCCAACATAACCACCCGCCGTAGACCGGGCGCGGGTGGTATCCGGTGCAAGGTCGTCCAAGCACCAGGGGGTTGTCAAAGCGACCACTGTGGTGGCGCGCCCCCTATGAGGACTAACTGCCTCCTCCCGCGAGGAAAAAAAAAAAAAAACAAAATAGGGCCCACCGCAACTTTGTCTCTTATCGTGTTTAAAAATAACTCGTACACTTATTGTTGGCAAAATGAACTACCACTTCTAGCCCAAATGTTTACGAGTTCATAATGATGTTCAAAAAGTTGTTACTTTTTTATTAATCTTAATTACCCATTTCTTGCTATTTTTTTCTCGTCTGTATTCTCAGTTTTGGTTTAAGCGCAGTACGTTGAATAAAGATTGTAACTGTGTTGTTTTATTTCGGCATTATTTCCGCTTACGATGTCACGTTCTCGTCGTCATGTGGATGTGGAAACGACAAAGGCGGTGATTTTGCTTCAAGAGGGAGAATCGCAAAGATCCGTTGCTATTCACCGATCCGATCAGACCGTTCGGAACCGTGATTTTTTATGATTTTGATTTTTATATTGGTGATTTTTTTCTAAAAGCCAATAAATCTTACTAACGAATACATTAAAAAAAAATTATATCCGCGATCACGGTACAGTGCGTTTCACGTAAGAGTTCCCTTCCCCGTAAAGTTGGTAGCGCTTAAAAAAATGTTGCAAGGTTGTGAAGATTATGATTACCATTCAAGCAGGGTATATTTACTTTAAGGTAGAAACTATTATATTATATACTAGCTGACCCGGCCACGCGTTGCTGTGGTAGATTTATCATAGCAGCGCCATCTATTGATTACTTACTCAACCCAGTCGAAAGGTATCGACATCTGTTAGAATCATTTGGAGTTAACAGATAATTGTGACTGTCAAATAATAACAGCAAAATAATTAGCAATAAATTAAAATTGCAACGATAATTTGAGATTTAAACTATCCTATCTCTCAAGTTGGATCGAACTGCACATGGTGTGCGAATTTTATTATAATCGGTTAAGTAGTTTAGGAGTTCATTGAGCACAAACATTGTGACATGAGATTTATATATATTAGATTTATCAGTTATTTTTAATGTACCTTATACATAATTCAATAGACTTGAAAAATAATTAGCTACATTTGAAAAATGATGTAATAAATGTTTTATTACGTCTATTAAAAACTCTAAAACAAAAGGATTAAATACATTGGCATTTAATCCTTTTGTTTTCTACTCACCAAAGCATCTTGTAAAATACAGAGAAAAAATAAATATGCTAGTAATAAGTAAAACATTTATAAAATAAAACTCTCATCATTGACTTAAATATTTATTTAATAATTAAATTTATTTTTTAAAATAATTGTGGTCCTCCAAAGGACCTACACCTGATATCGTACTAGAGTCACTATCGCCGAGGTCACCATCATCTGAAGTTTCACTGTCACCTCCTATGTCAATGACAAAACGATCAATTTCATGATCTATAGATATTCCATCGCTAAAATACTTGTTTTCTATGGTTTCCACGTGGGAGCATTCTTTCATCCACTCTTCTTGCGTGATACTAAAAAATGCCTCGTCTGCAATTTTCACAATATCTTTTGCTTCCTGACCCACATTTTTTTCGGCAATACGCCTTTTCAAAAGACTCCATATGAGTTCTATTGGATTCAGGTCACAATGATATGGAGGTAGTCTCACAACTTTATGGCCATGGTCTTGTAACAACATATCTACTTCGTAATCAGGTGGTTCCTTGTGGCTTTTTATAATTTCAAACAATTGACCTTTGACCATAGTTGGCAAATATGCAAGGCCTTTGTTGGTTATCCACTCTTGCATTTCTGCTTTTGTACTGGCCATGGTGGGTGATTTATTCACTGCTACAGTATGGTAAGACGCATTGTCCATTACTACAAGCGAGCGAGGAGGCAGATTTGGCAATAGCTTCTTCATTTCATCATGATAATCTCCTGATTTGGTTTGCGATTTGAAAATTAAATGCGCATTGGGTATAAACCCCATTTTACCACCTGCGTGTACAATTATCCATTTGGACATTTTGAGTCTGAAGAATAGACTCCTTCTTCAGTTTCACTTTGCCAACATTTATTGGCACAATATGTAGAATTAATATACGAGGGGCGGTCAAAAAGTTCGCGGAATGGCGGGGTTGGCGGGGGTGAGGTCGCTCCTCCAGGTAGCCGCTACTTGAGTAACTCATAATTACTATATATGCCAATTTCTAGCCTAATTGGGTCATTAGCTTTCGAGTTACAAACGAGTAAACAAGTAAATCGGGAAAAAACTAGCCACTATGGAGAAAATTGAACATCGCGCCGTCGTAAAGTTCCTCACCAAACAAGGAAAAACGCCTCAAACTATTTTGCAAGAGATGTTAGCTGTTTACGGAGACTCTGCTCCTGGTAAAACCATGATTTACAAATGGCACGGCCTTTTCAAGCAAGGAAGGGAGTCAATTGAAGATGATCCTCGACCTGGACGGCCCATTGAGGCCACTACGCCGGAAATCATTGAAAAAGTTGAAAAACTTGTATTGGAAGACGGAAGGTTGAAGAAGAAACAACTTGCAGCATCAGTTGGAGTATCAGAAACCACAATTTTAAATATTCTTCATCAACATCTTGGCATGAGTAAAGTGTGTTCAAGGTGGGTCCCGAGAATGCTCACGCCGCTGCAAAAACGTGAGCGCGTCAACTGTTCCCGCGAGTTTTTGGACCGCTGTGGAGAAGATAGGGAAGAAATTATGGCCCGAATTGTAACCGGTGATGAAACTTGGGTTCACCACTATGAGCCTGAGTCAAAGCAGGAGTCGATGCAGTGGCACAAAAAAGGCACACCACCCTCTAAAAAATTTAAAGTGTCGCAATCGGCCGGAAAGATCATGGCGACTATTTTTTGGGATACTGAAGGTATTCTTTTGATCGATTATAAAGAACGTGGTGTTTCTATAACGGGAGAGTACTACGCTTCCCTATTGGACCGATTAAAAGAAGCTATTAAAGAAAAAAGAAGAGGAAAACTGACAAAAGGTGTACTCCTTTTGCACGACAACGCGCCCGTTCACACGAGTCATGTTGCGACAGCTGCCATTCATCGATGCGGTTTTGAACAACTACGCCATCCACCCTACAGTCCAGACCTGGCCCCTAGCGATTTTTATTTATTCCCAAAGATGAAGAAAGAGCTGCGTGGAAAAAAATTTAGAGACGATGATGAAGTCAAGTCGGCGATTTCGGCGTATTTTGACGCCCAAGACAAAACCTATTTTTTCGACGGTATTAATAAGTTATATGCCAGATCCGAAAAATGTATTCGTGTTAAGGGGGAATATATTGAAAAGGAAAAATAACATAATGTATCATTTCATCTTTTTTCCTAGTCATTCCGCGAACTTTTTGACCTCCCCTGGTATGTTTCATCCAAATAGACGACAGGTCTTTGCTCACTAACGCGATTGTTTCGCATTTCTTCTAAGTATCGAAATCGCCATGCCACAATGACATCTCTCCATTAGAACTTTTCTTTTGGATCTACATTTGTAAAAATAAAACCCCAAGTCCTTCATTATTCTCCACAAGGTGGTACGACTACCCTTGAATTCAATGTCATTTCGCATTTCATGCATCAGTTTAGTGAGAGTAGGTAACTCCTTTTTGACAATATAAAATTCATGAATTTTATGACGTATTGCACAAAGGTCAAAATCATCAAGCATAACTTTCTTGGCACTTGCACGATGCTTTCCCGGAGGAGAAATTTTTGTCGATGTACTCGCAGCAACCTCACCTTCTTTAGTCATTTTCGTTACAGTTTTTTCAGAAATGCCTAAAACAAGACAAAACTTATAACTAAAAGATATAGTATAGTATATTATAATGTAATTGAGACTTATTTTTATAATTATAATTATGCGTCGTTTTAAACAAAAAAATTAAAGGAATATTTTTAGTATTAATGAAAACAACAATAGTAATTTATAAATATGCATAAAAATAACCTACACGAGAACATATAACTTAATTATAATTGGGGCATATAATGGTATCCCTTTTTTACTAACCTGTCATGGCGGCGATACGTTGTCGTACACATTCTAATGGAATTATTGGCGCTTTGTTACGTTTTTCACTTTCACAAAACTGTTTTACTTTTAACACTAACTCTTTAAGTATCTTAGGCATGATTAAAAAGCTTATTCAAATTAGAAATAACGGAACACCTCAACTCTGTAACACGATAAGCGTTTGACGTTTCTGTCAACCATGACTACCAACATGACAGCGAAGGGAACTCTTACGTGAAATGCACTTTAAAACCATTTTTAATTTTTTTTAACATTGTTTCGGCAATCCACGTATACCGAGCTTAACCGTTAGTGCTAAGCAGGGATTTTGAGCTGCGCGGCGATTTGTATCGAAAAGTGCGACGCTCTTTTTTCTGTATAACCCAAAAAGATTTATTAAAATTGCTTAATATTTGTCTAAATGAGTGTTTTATTTGACACCATATTTTTTCCTTTAGAGTAATCAAAATATGCATAGCATTTTCCAATAATTTTTACAAAAATTGCTTAGCACTTAAACAGTTCAGTTCCTATACTTATGTACTATTTTTTTAAAATAAATATTTTTTGATTCCACTATTACGGGACTTTCAGTCAGTGTTACCGGCTCCCCCCCCCCCTATATTTATTTGATATTTGTTAAGTAGGACTTAAACTTAAGAATCGATTTACCACAAATTTTTATAATACTTAATAGAAATTTAAATAACTCTATATATTAATTTAATAGAAGTTAATATGAAGAAAAGCCTTAGTTTCCATTTATTGATCAATTAAAACGTACCAAATGATTAAAAGGTTGGAATTATTTTTCAGTTTTGTATTTATGGAAGTAATATAGTACACGGTAGACTTTTAACTATACATTATTTTATAAAATAGTTACAGTATTAAATACACATTGTTAAAATTATCTAATATTTACAAATTCATGAAACAACTATACAATTTATTAAATTAAGTATATAATTAAATACACGTGTGTATGGACACCAGTTTCCATTAGCTAACACTCATTTCGTTTGAATTTTTTATTAGTTTCACTCACACTATCATCTAGCCTGTTCAATCTTCTGGATTTGAGAAACGAATTACTATCACTTTCACCTACACTTTGTCTTATACAGTTCAAAGTTGTAACACCTTGATGAAGTCCATGTTTTTTGTCAATAATTTTGTGATTCTTATTTACTAGCAGGGTGCTTTGAATGTCTTTAACCAGATCACTTGTGTGCAATTTTATTGGTATTAATATTTGACTTTCATTATCCCCCTTTTTAAGAAATTCTTGCTTAATCTGCATAATAGATCTATTTTCTGCATCACTGGAAAGTCTTATCGTTTTCCGTATCTGTATTCCATCAGTATCACTAAAATTTCGTTTGACTAATATGTCACCTGTTGAAATTTGTTTTACAAATGTTAATGTTGTACTACTTTCAGATTCTTTTCCATCTGTTTTCGTAGTTTTGCTTGAATTTCCTTTGTCTGCCTCTTGACCATCTTCTTGTTCTTCAGTTTCTATTAGATTTCCTGCGAAAAAGTTTGATATTAACTTTTTAATAATAATGTTTCTTTTTAAAATTAATATGACAGTTAAACTCGGTCTATCTCATTGTCATTTTCTGTGAGAACGGCTGAACAAATGGGAAATGATAAAATTTACCATTATAAAATATGTTTCTTATAGGAAAGGCAAAATCCTATAGCAAAACAGCTGAACCGATTCCAATTTGTTATGGAATGTTATCTTTTGAGAACCGGGGAAGGATATAAGATATTTTTAGGGCAGAAAAATCTCTACTGTGGGGAATTGGGATATTACGCAGCAGAAACCATTTGCGGAACTACTAGTATTTATACATACCATTCAATGTAGGGAATGTAATATCAGGTAAAGCCAAATGCGAATCTGGATTATATCTGTTCATTAAAGATTTAAGTAAATTAGATATTTCTTCACGTTTCCGTGTTACAACTATTTCATCAAACCAATTCATTAGTTGTTTTATTGGAAGAGAGTAATCCAATATAGGCACCTGAAAAAAAAATACAAAGTAAGCTAACAAAAGTAAGTAATTACATGATTAAACACATATACAATCCTTTTCCCTTTGTCATTAAATGAAATTGTATCATGACAAAATCACAGGTCATATACTATTCTCTAATTTGTACCATATGTTTTGAAATAGATGATACTTAGTAAAATATATACCTTAAAAAATTGTTCAACATATTGCAAAAGATACAAGCCACAATCAGTAAAATTGTTTTGTTGAGGTATTTTCGGACAACTTCCCTTTATATTGTCTTTATTGAAGACCTTACTTGGGCAAATCTGTAATAGAATAAATGGTTAAATATATTACCAATGTATAAAATATTAATATTAAGGTTTGATTGTGATTAACTTACTTTAGCTTGATATTCACATGTTAGATAGTCACGTAATGTAGCAACTACTCTTGATCGGGATGCTCCAGCCAGAGAATCAAAAATGAGTATACATGGCCTAAAAGCAACATTAAAATTTAGCAAACATAATATTGATAAATAAACAAATGTTTGCGAGGCTAAAAGAAAAAATACTATTATGTAATAGAAGTACCATTTTGGTGCAATCTGTAGTAGTAATTGGAAATATGAAATTAAAAAATGTACAATATGTATTCTGCAGTGTTGTACATTTTTATGCTATTAGTGGCATGTAACATTTATTAAAATGTTATATATTATGCAATATATACTTTCTTTTTCTGCTCTGATGCCGTAGTGGAGGTTATACGTCAAGGTATGGAGTATTTTATACCGTACTCTGACGTTCCGGTTGGCATAAATGCTCGGCCCTGGTTAAACGCTGACTGCAGACGTGCTGATGCTCAAAAAGTCAGCGTATCTTGCTTGGGCTGACGCTCGTCAACGTAAGTCGCCGAACGCGGATCGCTTGAAGAAGGTATTTAACTCCGCTTCCAAATCTTGCAAAACAGCGATGCGTGGGGCTCGCTTTGCTCATATTGGCCATATTGGGACTAAGCTTGCATCATACCCAGCGGGTAGCAAAGCGTTTTGGTCTCTTGCCAAAGCAGTGGAAGCAAATTTCTGCCGCCCATGTTTACCGCCACTGCTGAAACCAGATGGATCGCTTGCCTACAGCGCTTTAGAGAATGTGAACTTATTTGCCTCTCTATTTGCTGAGAATTCGCATCTCGAAACCGCAGGAAAATCTCCACCTAGCTTACCTCGTGCCGACTGCTCTATGCCAGCCATTCGGATCTACCAAAAAGAGGTGCTCAAAATTCTGCGGACCCTTGATGTGAATAAGTCCTGACGGTATTCCGGCAATTGTGTTGCGGAATTGTGCACCTGAGTTGTCTCCTATTCTTACGCGCCTGTACCGCCTTTCACTTGAGACCGAATCAGTTCCGAAGTCTTGGAAGCAAGCTAATGTGCAGCCTGTGCCTAAGAAAGGGAGCCGGGAAGATCCCTCTAACTACAGGCCAATTTCGATCACCTCCATACTTTGTAAGACTATGGAGCATGTACTGAATAATCGACTCCTGGCGTACCTTGAAGATAATGATCTTAGTGATCGGCAATACGGATTCCGTCGAGGCCGGTCCACGGGGGATCTTCCTGTGTACGCCACCCACATGTAAAGCGAGGCTGTAGAAAAACATGGCGAGACCCTTGCTGTATCTCTGGATATTTCAAAGGCCTTTGATAGGGTTTCGCATGCTAGCCTATTAAGTAAGCTTCCTTCCTACGGTATTCCTCTTGGTCTTTGCAACTGGATCAAGGACTTTCTGAGCGAAAGATCGATACGAGTGGTCCTCGATGGCTGCTCATCGCATCCGAGGGCTATTGACGCCGGAGTTCCTCAGGGTTCTGTCCTTTCAGCGACTCTTTTCTTGCTACATATCGACAATCTGCTTATACCCGGTACCCTTGGGTATGCAGATGATAGCACGGTCGTTGAAAGGTACTTGTCCAGTGGAAAGGCCAAGAGTGAAGAGATTCGGTCTTGTCGAAGGTCGATGATTGACCGTTTGAACTTGGCCCTTGAGGCGGTCTCAAACTGGGGTGACACTAATCTAGTTGAGTTTAACACCACTAAAACCCAGGCGTGTTTGTTTACCGCGAAGCGGAGTCCTTTCCTTCTGAATCCGACACTCCGTAACGTGCCCGTTCCCATCAGTGATCATCTCGTGCTTCTTGGTAAGGACATCTCGTCCAACTTAAACTTTGGCTAATACATTGAGTCCTTGGCAATGACTGCAGCTAAGAAACTTGGTATCCTCTCCAAGGTTAGGCGGTATTTCACACCAGGTCAGCTTCTAAACCTTTACCAAGCTCAAGTCCGATGGTGTATGGAATACTGCTGTCATCTTTGGGACGGCTCTGCCAAATACCAACTGGCTGCCTTGGACTCAATCGAGAAACGTGCTAGGAGGCTCATAGGTGACTCACATCTAGTAGAGGCTAAACTTGTAGTCTCGATCACCGACGCAAGGTAACCTCTAAGGCCATCTTTTATCGGATGCATTTCGGAGAGTGTGCGATGGAATTGCACAATTTGATTCCAGCATCCCCATTCAACCTCAGGGGAACTAGACGGCGGTTGGGTTTCCACCCTTATGTTGTTGATATACCACCTATACGCACTAAGCGTTTCGCTTCTACTTTTATAATGCGCACAGCAAAGGAGTGGAATTCCCTCCCGCTGGATATGTTCCCTGATAAATACAATCTGGGCCTTTTCAAGGCAAGAGTGAATAGGCACTATCTGGACAGGCATGGACCATCTTCAGCCTCATCGTCACTTACCATCAGGTGAGATCGAGGCCAAATGCCTATCCATAATACACTAAAAAAATAATACTAATATATATATTGTATAATAATTATATAGTATTAAATATTGAATATAGTTTTGTAAAATGAGTGCTGTTAAACAATGATAGGCAAAAACTATGATTTATTGGTACTTAGTGATTAAAGTAATTACCTAATATGACAAATAACTATATGATAAAACAAACTTACTGTTTGATAGGGTCTCCAATTCTGTTGAGAGTGGCTTCAGGTTTCTTTTCTATCACATTTTTTTCTCCTTCCTCTTCATCTGAATCACACTGCATATCCAAATCACTTTCCTGAATATTGAAATATACTGATAAGAACAATGAAACAGGTGAAGGAAATACAAACGACTGTTCTATTCTACTTCATTTAAAAGCTTTAATTTTACAATTACACATTAAAATAATTCGTTTGTATTTGGCTTAAAGACGATAAAAAATTACCTCTGCTTCAGCTTCATCTCTTTCACTAAGGTTATCAGAATCACAGTTCAATGTTAGTTGTTCTTGTTTTGCTAATGGTGTGATGGTTGTACTTCCTATTTGCATAGATGATCTCCTTTCTGAATACACAAAAAAAAATAAACTTAAATTTTGTATATAATTAATTTAATTATTTTTTTATCTCTATATTATGTAAAATAACCATACCTCTTTTTTTTATTTCTTGTGGTGTAACAGTTCTGTTGTCTATCATACTCCGACACCCATCCAAACTTGGAAAGCATATGATTGCCACAAACCAATGACAATTTTCATTAATAGGAACTACTATAAAGTCTTTATCGAATATGTTGACATTTTTTGTCCACGTTTTTACTCTAGCATGCCTTTTCTGAGCTGGAGTTAAACTGCTATCCCACTCATGTGGATTTGAACTTTTATTAACTTTGCTAGGTTTTGTTGTAAGCCGTTTATAAAAGAATGTACTAAAAATATGAGTCTTTTCTCTCTGCCCATGTGTTAAAACATCATGAACCAAGTATTTTAAATAAAAATCAATAATGACATCATTTAGAAATTGATCTTGAGCTAGGCACATGTAGTCTTCTGTATTTATGGGTATACCACCCTTTCCTGGGGGGTATATAAGAATTTGACGAATTTCTGCTGGATTAGCACTGAAAAAGGTAATAAAATATATAAATACACATAAAATCACTAAATTCACTAATATCTATATTTTTACTACTACTACAGTTGCAAGCAAGCATGTGGACCTTTTGGGATGTGATCACCACAGTATTTGAAAGCTTGCAAGGATCTTGCTTGAATAGGGTTCTGATTACCTCACTTGCAAAGTTAAATGCACGATTGGGGTAAAGTATCTTATCTTAAAGTATCTTATTTATCTATTGGTCTACACAAATCCAGACAGTCATACTATCCTATTTAGACAGACTCGCTATTACACTACAATACCGTATACTAACTCATTCGCAAAGCGTACCGCGTCATTGATGGCTTTGACACAGTATAAACATACCAACATTTATAGCAATAATTAAATGTTAATAATAAAATGTTACCTATATTTTTCATGTAATATGGTATAAATAGCTGCCAAACTATTTACTTTGTGTAATTAAGTTGGTTTTTTTTTAAACATTGTATATAATTGTCAGTTATTTTTTAAACAAATAATAATAAATACTATATCATGGGAAAGCTTTACAGATGCCAGATTATCACTATAGTGATTAGCGATTATTTATTTGACAACATTTTATGGAACATTGTGGATGAAGCAATAAATATTGCTAAATCAACGTAAATACTTTTTTAATGGAAAAATTTTCAGATATGCAATGATAAATACTGAGTGTTTTGGAAGCACCACACTTAAAAAAAGAAACTTCCATTAGTGGTTGTTGAATTTATTTATTAATTAATTCACCAATTTAGTAAACAGGAAGATACGTCTCTTAGAAAGTGTCAGTGCAAAACAAATATTGATAAATGCTTTAAGATTTTTGGCACATATAATAAGACCTACACTTTAGCTCTTTTGTATCTTCTCTTTAATCAGTATAGTATAATGTTTGACAAAATCTCGTAATTTTTCGTGCTGGTTAGCTTATTAAATCTGTAGCTACTAACATTATTTTTTTGAGTGCAAATTTCCACTAAATATGCAGTGCATATTAAAACACTGTCAAAATATTTACTAAACAACACCACTTATTTTTTTATTTGTACAATTATTACCTTTTTGCTCCCGAAGTACTAGAAGCACAAATCGATCTGGTAGCCATTTTTGTGACATTACTACTTTCCTTTGGACATGTCCTGACCAAAATATCATTTGCTTCCCCTGCATTTAATTCATCCATTAATTTTCCAAACAATGCTTTTAATGCTCCTTTTGCTTCATCAGAAATTGCATCTGGCAAGAGAGTTATCCTTTTGTAAGGATCAATTTTTGACATAGGATTATAGTAAGGACCTGAAAATTCGACTTCTATTGATTATGTCATAGATTCTGCATAAAAACTTGTATTATAAAATTATAATGTAGCGTCATCATCTTACCTGATGAATGTTCAGACATCTCAAGAGCTTTTCGAATATAAGCTCCACATTTATTGATTGTGTATAAAAATATCACTGGCAGACCTTTTCCAAAATGAACGAGTATTCTAACGACTTCCTTTAATTGAATTTGCAGAGCTACATCTTTTGTATCATTTTTTAATGATGGTGCAACAATTTTTATACCTTTATTTGATATGATTACCTATAAAATAAAGAAATCAATTAATATTTTTATACAATTAATAATTCTGATTTGAAATGAATCTTTAATAATATGATTATGTATGATGTAAAATAAAAATTAAATAAATTGTTCCCTCATTAAAACAATGTCGTGAAATCCAACCAAATTAAAAATCAACTGATAGCTTGATTAAGCACTCATTTCACTTTTTTACATTTATTAATGTAATTTATATGGTATGTCCATAATATTGCATTGATGATATATAATTGTTCCAAACAATTATTAAATAACATAAATTAGGTTTTGATTAGGTTACAAGTCTATCTGCAATGTCATATTGCTATGTCTTCTGTATTTACAATTCCCTATTCCCGATTCAAAGAAAAGAGCAATAAAATTACTCATTGAAATACATTTGAGGTCCTTGAAGGAATTGCATATTCGTGCATCTTACATAGATCAAATAAACTATAGGTGACTGTAAATAACTACTGCCTATTAATCAACTTTAAAGTTTTTTATATCATTATTATCACAGCCCATATACATCCCCACCGAGGGGCTCAAGCCAAAAAATATTAGCTTGATAAGATCTTAGTTAACCACACAGACTAAACACAGCTTGGTTAAATAAATACATCTTCAAAAATTAGAGGTTTATGCAGGTTGTCAGTTTTCCTTCACCATAGGAGTGACAAATAAATGTACATGTGAAATTAGAAAATCAATCACAATGTTTCAGTTGAACTTCTATATTTATGTATAATTTGATAATTTAAATAATATTACCTTTTCTTTTGGTGAGTACCTATATGAGCCTATCCTAATAGTTCTACAATTAAGTGCTGTAACAACACCTTGAAAAGGAAGCATCATTTCATCTCTGCTGCCATCTGAAAATTAAAAAAATAGCAAATTGTGAAATATGTATTGAAATGTACTATACAATTTGAGGCTAAAGATTTGCTAAATAAATTAGTTTTAATGACAATTACAAATCAAATGCTCTATGTATACTGCTAATATACATTTATAACTATGCATTTTATTTCAATATTTATATTAAGAATATGAACACTGAATATCAGAAAATAGATGGCAAAAATACTTAATACATAATTTCAAACTTACTACACTCATTGACAAATTTAGAGGAACGCAAATGTATATAAAACAAAAAATCATGGACATTTCAATATATTTTTTTATAATTTGGATTTTGTTTATTATTCATTAATTTAAAATTGCAAATGGTGAAAAAACAAACGACCAAATGGCAGAAATTAATCAAATTAAGAAATAAATTTACAGATTAGAACAAATTACAAATTATTTTGTACTTAAATTTTATTCATTTTTTCATAATGCTTAGGAAAGCCTGTAATGTGGGCTATAATCAGTATTTAGTGTTGCCTCCTCTAGCTCTTTGAACTGCTTTAAGTCTCCTTGACATACTCCTGATTAAGTTATCAATAAAATTTTGGGAGATTGCATTTCATTCTTCTTGTAAATTCAGTTTTCAAACTCTTTCAAATTAGCGGAAGAGGATTTCTTTTCAAAATTTGTTGTCAGAGCTTATCCCATACATGCTCTATAGGATTTAAGTCGGGTGAGCGCGCTGGACACTCCATAGTATTGATTTCAACGACTCGAAGGTAGTCGACAACCATAGCCGCAGTATGGGGGCGTGCATTATCATGCAAAAAAAACAAATTCATCTCCTATGGGCAAAGAGCACTACAATTTCTTCTAAACTCTGTTGATACGACACGGAGTTCTGTACGTGCCCCCATACAAATATCTCGCCACACCATAATTTACCCTCTACCATATGCTTCTTTTCCAATGATGTTGCACTGTTCATACCTCTGTCCTGGGCATCTCCACACTTCAATCCTTCTACCATCAGGCAAAATCTAGACTCATCTGTAAATAAAACTTGACTCCAAGTTTCACCATCCCAATTTTCTTAATTGCGAGCAAATGTAACTCCAGCTATTTGATGCCATGTGGTAAAAAGGGACCTTTCGCAGGCAAATGTGAATTTTATCTGACAGATTTAATTACTCTTCTCACGGTTTTTGTGCTTATTGTAACCCCTCGAACTTCTTGCAGCCTAGTCCTGAAGAAGGTATGGTGCGGTTTCTAAGCTAACAATGAATCATCAGTCATCTCTGGCTTTTCGGTTTACGCCCCTGTACTGCGAGTAGCGTAAACTGTCCAATCTGCCGATAACTCGGTGTACCACAGATTTTAAAAATCGTAAAATTTTGAAGCACATTTTCGTAGGTGTGCCCAGTTTCAATTAGAGTAAGTCCTAGCAACTTGAGTGTTGTTTAAATCCGGCATTGTCAGTTTATTTACAGTATTAATTCACACTTAACACGCTAAAACAAGGCAGTCGTGGTAAAAATTAAAAAAAAAACTAAATTTAAACTCAAAACCAAAGATTATATTTTTTATGCAGTATGAAAAAACACAACATTACGCAATAACAAAATAAAACAAATGAAATTCGAAATAAAAAACATTCCAATACTTTCTTTTTTTCCGTAGGATTTACTAATGCCAGTACGTACAATAATTACAACAGGAGAAATTAAAACCTTTTTTTGCGTTCCACTAAATTTATCCATGAGTTTATAAACAATGTTCATAATCATAGTGAAGTAGGATTATTTAGTATAAAAGAAAAACAATATACAATCTTATAAATGGATGAGTAGTATACAATAATCTCCAATCGTGCATTTATTTATGTGAAATCTCATAGAATCTATAACTGACAATATAACATCTATCAACATCGTAATTTATGATAAATCCACAAAATCTATTATAAAGTGGCGTAGCAATCAGTTCAAAATCAATAAATAAATCTATTGCAAGAAGTTAACTATAAGAAACAACTAACAAAAGTGTTTTTTTCATATTTCACAAAAGATTTTAGTTACAGCTAAATATTATAACCTCAAGGAAATATAGCTTTCTATTACCGGAACTTTTACTCGAGCTGCGTAGACTCATTTCGACGATAATTTATTTTATAAAAATACTATATTCTCATTATTCGATAAAATTAAAATTCAGTTCTACGTTACATTCAACGCTGTTGCTATTGACAAATCCTATTCCTACCTCGGCCGCCGCCATGTTTTTTTTTAACTAGTGATGCGATGTATATGAACCGATACGGTCCGAATTGAGATAGTGTGCACATAACTCAGTTCTGTTCGCATTGAACGTATTCATACATGCAAATGAAAAGACGTCATGCTCATTGTGGCGCGCTCAGAAACTACCATCGAACCACAGATTTATATTTCAGTAAATTATTCAAGTGCATATATTTCGCGTGTTAAAATGGAGTGAAATTCACTTTTTTCAGGCTTTAATTTATTCAGAATTCGAACGTTTTTAATCACGGACGTCAACAGAAAATTAAAAAATGCCCCATTGGGCTGTATTGAGCAGTTAAAAGTACATAAAGGAGAATGCCAGGATTCCCTACAAGACTCGGCCTGAACCAACAAAGTTGAACTGTCATAAAAAGGAAAACAATTATAGAATTTAATGGTATAATTAGTTTTTTATTAGAAGTACACAAAAAAAAGTTATAACTCTTTAAAGTTCACCACTTACTCACTTAATACTTACTTCTGATTTTAAATAGTAAATGATTTAGTAAATTAATGACTTGTTAAATTATCCTTGCAAACATTTTTTTATAGTAAAAATATACACAAAACAACAATACCTAACTAAATTATTTTAAAATGTATGAAAAAAAACTACATGTCACATTTTTAACAATTTATTATTAGGAAAACGGAATTACTTCGCGAGAGAAGTGATAAAACTTTTTGACATTGACGTGACTGTCAAAAAGTTTTATTTAGTGTTGCCAGCACTATAATAACATTATTAGATTAACGATATCGATAATCAAATGTTATATTATTACATCAATAAAAAAATATGATAATATTCAGAAATATAACTTATCAGTTATCACAATTTATTAAAATAGAGATTACTAGTTACGACTTACGCATGAAGTAATAAATTCTATTGCAAACAGTAGAAGAAGATTCAAGCATCTCAGTACGTGGCATTCAACGAAGCATTGGAGTCCCGAAAAGTACCGCACATCGTATTTTAAAGAAAAATGCATTGCATCCGTACCATGTACGAGTAAAAAGTCTGCTACCTCGAGACTATCCAGCGAGAGTACGATTTTGTCGAACGATGTTGCAGAAGTACCGAGAGGACTCCCGATTCTTCGAAAAAATACTGTGGTCAAATGAATCTACTTTTAAAAAAGATCCACATTTTATACGAGAAGACCGTTCACAGTACCGCTTTAAAGTGAACATGTGGAAGGGAATTTTGAATGGAAAAGCTATTGGTCCTATCGAGCTGCCGGTAAACTTAAATGCTCAGGCTTATTCGGACTTCTTGGAGCATCAATTGCCCGATCTTTTGGAAAAAGTCCCACTCAGCATTTACCGCAGCATGTGGTTCCAACATGATGGCTGTCCAGCGCATTATGCTCTTACAGTACGAGAGTTCCTTAATCAAGAGTACCCAAGTAGGTGGATAGGGCGGGGTGGTGCTATTTCATGACCTGCCCGTTCATCCGACTTAAACCCCACAGATTTCTTCTACTGGGGGACGATTAAAGAAAGAGTGTACTCTAAACCCATTGAAAATTTGGAAGAGCTGCGCCTCAGAATTACAGAAGCCGCTGAACACATCAACGCAAGAAGATACGCCCGTCTTATAATGCGATCATTTGTAAAAAGATGTAGAGCTTACATTACATCTGAAGGCAAGCACTTTGAACATTTGCTGTAAAACATATTAAAAAAAATACTTTTTTAAATCCCTTTTGCCAAGATGAAGGTACTAGCTATTCCGCTCGCACTTAGTAAGTAGCGTCATTCATCACGTATGTCGCTTCGACTAGTCGAAATAAGGTCACTATTCGTCTCAATTGAACTTGTATGAAATCCGACTTCATTACGATAAAAAAAATCTCAGCGATTAATGAATAACAATTAGTAAGTGTCATACCATTTTGAAATCCAAACTAAACGCACTATCTTTTGATGTAACTTGCCAAAATAGTGTGGTACATTTTTTTTTACAGTACAGTCAGTTAAACTGGGGTAATGTAATTATTTTGCCGTCAATGTTAGACAAAAATCTTACTTTCAATTTAAAACTAAGGCAGTTATGCTCTAACTTTTAACTGTAAGTTACAGAAAGGTTATTCACGGTCACATTACAGAAAAAAAAAACTAAAGAAAAGTTAATATTTGTAGCTACAGGACTTAAAAGATCATCACAGGGTGTCAATTTTTAAGATTTTTTTAAATCCTTGTAACTTCAAAAGTACAAGACTCCGATTTTTTTTCATATTTTTCTGATAGCTGTCATGACTTGCCCGATTGCCCGTTTCCGGCTTGACCTTGACTTTTGGGACAACCTGTATAAAGCTCAATTACTACTTATTTTTGAGGTATTTGGTGTGTTTTAGATGATGTGATGTTGGAGAGAAGGACATAGACCGATAGATGAAGATAAAAAGATTGTACATCTTTTTTAAAATTCATGGCGGCGGTCGGCGCGAATTGTAAAATTTTAGTTTAGATTTACTTTTCTTCAACATCACAGGGATGCGATGCGAGAGACAAATTGCATAAAAACAAAATGATGCCGCCGCCATCTTGTCTTCGAGATTTAAAAATTTTAATTTTAGTGATATGGCAATTTCAATGACTTTATGATAAACTAACGGCCCGTCCCGGCTTCGCACGGTAGACACACGTGCCGAAGGTGTAAACAAATGAGCCATAAAATTTCATTCATCGCATACGCTGCGAAGAGTCGCACGGTAGACTGTACGGTGACACGGTATAAGAATTTCTAAAAATTTCTATAGTAATCTAGTACTAAATATAGCCTATGTTACTCAGTGATAATGTAGCTTTCTAATTAAAAAAGAATGATTAAAATCGGTCCAGTACTTTTTGAGTTTATTCGTTACATACAAAAATACAAATCTTTCTACTTTATAATATTAGTGTATAAAAACTGACATTTGTCATTTTCAAAATGGTGGCGGCGTTGGCGAGGCTGTTTAAAATGTTTTACTTTTTGCTCAATTTTTATGCACTAAATTAAAATTCAATACGGTTGTCGGCCCAAAAAAGTAAACCATCGTTTTTTTGTAACCCTGGGGTTACAAAAGAATGCTGCTGGTAATATAGATATCAAATGAAAAGGTTTTAGAGTCAAGGTCTTAGTTGTAGAGTCAATACATCTAACTTAAGAGACATTTATAAAATCATAATAGTCGCCGCTCCCAAAATGGCTGATTACTTGCTTTCTAAACCTAGGCTTAAAATTAATCAAATGAAAGCCCTTTCATTTAATATTCGTGAAAAGAACACTAAGGCGTAGGTGACGTAATTTCAATATGGAAGTCACATCTTATCTCTTTCACCATCTTCTCTAACGTGAATTCCGTCTTATCTTTCAAATATTTTCATCAACCCCATGATTTAACCCTCTCTTACCATCTCTTTAGCACATAATTTACATCATTTAGAGGACCCACTCTGGCTTTTGACTTTTATCAGTTGCGAGGTTGCTATTTTACCTTTAACTGTGGTCCCATATGCGAGATTTGTTGGAGAATTCCTTTTGATGCATGATAATGCCTGTTGCCATACTGCAGTCATTGTAAGGGATTACCTTGAAGAGGTTGGGATTTCCGTTATGCAGTGGCCAGCAAGTATTTCAGACCTTAACCCGATTGAACAACTCTGGGACGAGCTAAAACTGCAAATTCGAGCACGACATCCCGCCCCAGCGACCCTACAGGATACTGCCATTGAGGAATGAAGAAGCGTTCCTCAAGAAATTATCGCGCTGGTCATTTGATCTATGAAAGACCGCATGGAAGATGCGATTCGGGCAAGAGTTATTAATGTTGAAGGATTAAGGTTTATTAATGTTTATTTGTTTTTATTAAAATTGTTCTTAAATATAAATTATTTACCATTTCTCACTGTTAGTTGATTTTTTTTCTAATTTATAACCCAGAACCTATTTAATACCTACCTATACCTACTTTTTTTGGTCCACTAAAAGGTCAATTAACGAACTTCAAATTGATACCAATATTATTTAGGTAAGATGCTGTTAACTTTTGGAAATGAAGCTCGCAAAATTATTTTAACCGAGGTGCGATGTTTTTGACACCGAGTGTATTTTATTCTTTCCTCATTTAAATCTTCATTAAATCAAAAAGAAATGAAGCAGAAAAAAAAAACGTTCCGGACTCCGGTTCAAGATTCGGAAAAACAAACCAGTTCGTTCCGGTTCGGGTTCGGTTCAAACTCTTGTTTATAATAATACATATAAAAATTCGAAAAAAAAATCAGCAATTCTTTTTAATTATTTTGTTCAATACATCAACCAATTCTCGTTATCAGAAATAATCTTTACTTCCGGAACGCGTTCAAAAAGGAAGTCGTCCCGGAATGTTCCGGCTCGACAACACCTCTGACCATCTAATCTAATACGCACTAGTTTATACAGCCCAATAAGATAGGGATTAGATGACCGCTAGGCTAGGCTTTACTTCTGATGAAATCCGGAATGTTCATTTTCAATCAAGCTTGGGTTGATCGAGCCTTGTGACCCGACGCTGTGTTTTTCTGAAAGGAATATTCTTGGTTTTGGAGCATTTTATGGTGATTGATGTTTTAGGTCCACGTTGTATTCTAGTATTAACCTTTGCGTATTGAAAATAAATTTTATTCTGTTTATTTTATGTTTTTGTTCGATTGCTATAATTTTTTCTCCGGTAAACATGATTTTTCTGTGATCTACTTCTGCGTAAGAGCGAGTACACATTAGGCGTTCGGCGTTGCGTTGAACGCGCGTTGATAGCGTACATACAGCGCGCTTAGTACGGCGTTTAACGAGCGTTACCAAAGTGTCCATACTCAGCTCAGTTCGAAAATGGACGTCGATGTGATTGGTTGTGTGTGGCTTTTATATCGTCGCTATAGAAGACGACGGCAGAGACAAAGAGAATTTTGGGTGCACCCAATACTGCATGATAGACTGACGCATGGAATGTTTGTAATATTGTATCCCAAATTAAGACAGTACGAACCTAAGTTTTTTAATTATTTTAGAATGTCCATAAAATCATTTGATGACTTACTCCATGTTATAAAAGTGGATATTACTAGTGAATCAACAATTTTAAGAGAATCAATTTCCCCAGAAGAAAAACTTGTGATAACGTTAAGGTAAGGTTATTTATTCAAATAAATCTAAGCTGTCTGAATCTTGGCTGGAGCCTGTAGGTGAAGGCGACCACGATGACGGCGGCGGTGGTGGCGTCGTAGACCACTGCTGTGGTGGTGGTGGTGGTGGTCTAGCAGTGGTGTATCCAGAATATGTCGGTGTAGAATACATGTATTGGTGTTGATTAGTTTGTAGTGGTAATGATTGATGATGTTTCTGCGCTTCTTTGATAACATTAAGCAATTCAATTTTTGTTGTTAGGCGTTGATTCTCGGGTACTTTTTTCAATTCACTGTATAATGACAAAAAGAATAGTTTATCATCATCTTCTTTAGTTAGTCGCCCCGTTTCATTTTGTTCCTTTGCGTTTAAACTTTTCTGCAAAATTACAATAATCTGCTTATCTACAGCATTAATTTTTTGTTTTTTTCTTGTGCTTTCAATATGTTCTTTAGGAGGTGGCATCAAGTCTGCATTATCTGTATTATCTACACCTGAAGCGGTTGTATCAGAAGACTGGTAATTACTCTCTGTGTCGTTATTTGCTGTAGAATTCGCAAGAAATTGTAGTTTTCTGTAATACACATATACCGTATGTTTACTTGATCCAGATCCAGATGGAAGCTTTTTTTTGCCTCTTAGCCTCCCTCATATAATTGTCCCGAATGCTCTTCCATTTTTTCATAAGTGTAGAACCTAAAAATAAACAATAATCATTTTTATTTTGACAGATACTTGGCCACAGGCTGCTCCTTCGCTGATTTGCATTATGGATACCGTCTTGGAAAATCAACAATTATAAAGATAGTGGAACAAGTTTGTATAGTACTATGGAGCAAATTGAAATGTACATGCATGCCTGAAATGACAATAGAAAAGTGGAAAGAAGTAGAAGAAGGTTTTAGTAAATACGCCAACTTCCCGAATTGTATTGGTGCAATTGACGGGAAACATATTGAGCTTATACATCCAGAACATACAGGGTCGCTATTTTTCAATTATAAAAACTACTTCTCATCAGTCCTACTAGCAGTTTGTGATGCAAATTATTGTTTTGTATACGTTAATGTCGGATCCTACGGTAAAAGCAGTGATTCTGCTATTTTTCAACATTCTGATTTTTTTAAACGGATGATGGATAATAAGTTAAATATTCCTAACCAGAAGAACATATCTAATGTCGACAGAACACCGCTGCCTCACGTTTTCGTCGGCGATGAAGCATTTGGAATTATGTCGAATGTGATGCGCCCGTATGGAGGAACCCAGCTCACACACACAAAAAAAGTTTTCAATTACAGATTATCAAGAGCAAGGCGCTATATCGAATGTACGTTCGGAATAATGAGTAATAAATGGCGAATATTTCATAGACCGATAGATGTAAACATACATTTCGCGGAGAATATCATCAAAGCTTGCACAGTACTACACAATTACGTTCGAATACGTGATGGTTATAGTTATGAAGATACACTTTTTCTTTCACCGTTACAATCTATAAATTCAGAAAATGTACCACGAGGCAGCTTGTCTGCTAGAACTACACGAGAGAAATTCGCCAATTATTTTGTAAACGAGGGAAAATTACATTGGCAAGACAACATGATTTAAGTAATTACCAAATATGACGAAATTATAGGAAATATAATAATAATTATACTCACCCAACAGCTTTTTCTTTTCTAAATTGTCTTCACAATCGCTGAAAATTTCAACAATCTCTTCCCAGTTCTTTTTTTTTATTGTTTTGTTTTTATAATCAGGACTTTCCATATCCCATATGGCAGGACGCTTTTGGATTTCGTCGATAAATAAGTCTGTATCGAAGTGGTCGGTCTCCATTTTGGTGTGAATATGCGTGCACTCTACACGAAAGCGCGCGTTCAAATGCACAACACAATGACGGCTCATATATCTCGAAGCGCGCGGCTGACGCCCTCCCAGCGCGCGTTTGAACGAAAATATCAAAGCGCGCGTTCGACGCGCGCTTGCATGTGTACGCCTAGGTAAGAACTACTGATTCTCAAAACGCGCGTTACCAAAGCGCGCGCTTCAAAACGCCTAGTATGTACTCGCTCTAACGCTTAAGTGACTGTTTTCTCCACCCTATTCTTTTATATCAGTTAAGTGATAATAACGATATATTTTTATATTCAATATCTGCTGTAAAATGTCTGTAAAATAACTGAAAATTGCAAATTCATTAGTTCCCATCAAAACAAAGTATGTAAATAGTTCTAATGTCTAAACTTGACAAAAGAGTGACTGTAGATATTTTATGTAGATATTCTATGTAGATATAAAGAGTGTATTATGGACACGTGAAAACCTATCCTCAGCATACTTTTGATAAGATGGTTCGTAATTACCAAATGCTAATCGCGATTTGATGACATATGTTAATTAATTGCGATATTTTACTTAATTATCCTCATTTCAGAAAATGCAAACTCACACAAGTAAGTTGGTCCAAACATTGCCGTCACAAAACATTTTTGTTAATTTTCCCTCTTCAATATCATAATTCAACTGAGGAATCCTTGTTTTCAAAGACGGAAAATATATCAGATACTTTTTAGGTTATACTATCATAAATTGCAATTAATTTTTGACTGTATTATTATTACTTTTAAGTTATCATCTGAATATTAGCGTTTCCTTTACTTTGAAGCTTAAATGTGCTTAAATGCATTGTCTGTTACTGAAAAATTCTGGCAAGCTATTTTCAGTTTTTTAGTATCCGAGTGTCATCCTTTTCGTCTAGTATAGCTGTTAATTTCAGACAATATTTGATTCACGGAGAATTCCTAGAAATATATCAAACCTTTGCATGAATCACTGCCTTTAACCACCCCCGTCCATGTGTAGAACTAGATCAATATGTTAAGCTAATTCACTAAATAATATACCCTACCTACAATACCTTACAACTAGATTTAAAGGGCCGTCGTGCAAGCTATGTGCATTGATAGAATACACTATTTTGATGCAATGGTATATTTTGCAATGCAATATTTTTATTGCGATGGTATATTTTGAACTTTTGAATATAAAACTTGTTGATATATAATGGATAAAAAAATTAAAACCACTGTTAGCTCGATATAAAACCACAAAACTGTTTTTGTTTCCAGTGTGTGTTGTGGTTTACCGGAACGCGTATATATAATTATATAGATATAGACAGCGCCGATCGTGGGTAGGCGCCCGCTCTGTGTCTCATGTCCCAAAATTGACCAGGTTTCCCCAATTTTCGCCCGTCACCAGGAAAACGAAACCCATTTTGTGTGTATATTATATATGTTTATTACAATAATATGAACCTTTAATAAAAATTAGTTAACAAATTATAAAATACGCTCAAACAATATTGCAGAAATATTTTTAACACTTAATGGTTTTTATAAAATAATCCAAATAGGATTATGTTCCGGATCTTGTGGTTGAATTTTCCTTGTTTTGTTGCCATCCGCTGAACGATGAATCAAGTTTTTACATAATCATCTTTCCGGTTTAAATAATTGTTGTGGTGGGCCATTCATTTTTATAAATAAAATTAATGTAGTAATTTAGTAAATACTGTTATTTTACTTTATGTGCTATTAAATTATGTTCTACAAATTTTTAAACATTCATGTTCCATAATCAATACATATATACATGTGTTACGAAAATTAACGTCAGATAGTAGTAAGACTAAAAACTAACACTTGGTAATTGATAGTGTTTTATTCCGGATTAAACGCCTCACACAGCCACAATCGGTCTTAATTGAAAATAGCACCATATTCAGCACAGTGCCACTCTCATGACTACTTTAACATAATATACAATAATAGTGAAAGAGCGAGAGCAGGTTTCCGAAAGGGTTCAGCTGCTCTATAGTAACCTATGCTGAGACGCGGTTAGGTTAGCGACGAACATTGTTAAAAAAATCAGATTATATAAATAAGACATTACGATATACGATAAAAACATGTTATATTTAAAGTTAAGTTTTTGGTGTTACACAATTTGTTGGTAGAGCTGTTTATTAGCAGTATTAAAAATGGAGGAGAAAAAGGATTCAAGCCTTTTTTCCAATTTATTGTGCATAATATTATACTGGGTTACGGGAAAAGTCGTGCTACATCCGTTAAGGGCGTGAAATGCCCTACTCTAAACTTAACCCTCTTCGAGATATTCGACTCTTAATAATTTTATTGAAAATTGCTGATTTTAATGCTACTAAATTTAATTTTGTTATTTTGTGTCATATTATCATTTTTATTGCAATTTTACATGTGTAATAAGATACTTTAGGACGTCAACCATTAAAATAGTGCATAAGTTAATTGAATAGGCCGTAGTAGACACGTGAAAGTTAAGAAATTAAAAAAATATATTAAAAAGTTTATTTTTCTCTAAGGGATATCTAAAAAAAATATATGGCAGTTCTTCGGCAGACGTGACGTGTAAAACATCTACGTTACGTAGCTAACGCTAAAGAGGTATAACAATCTGGGGTTTTATTTACTCCACGGCCTTAACGGATCTAGCACGACTTTTCCTGTAACCCTGTATATGTAGAAAACAGCATAAACATAAACACCAGCAGAAAGATTAGGCTCTCTAAAGAAATATCTTGCAAACAATGTACAATACGAATTTTTTATCTTCACTGTCCAAGTACAAGAACAAATTGAATATTTTAGAAAAATGATGACATAAGAAGCATCAAAGGAACATATTTTGGGGAGGTTAGAGAATATCCTTGCCTCTCTTCTTAATGAGGAAACATCAAGGTCGGGACAACTAAAAATCAGGCATTTATAAAATCTATTATTATTGCGCTGAACTACGACTTCCTTTAGAGTTACCTACGAACAGAAGCCAAAATTAACATTTCGGAGCCCCGTTTTAATTCCTAACAAATTAATGTTAAATTCTCTCTTAGGTAAGAAATAAAGAAATGTGAAATTTATTTATCAGGGTGTCCACAGCTATTGGTTAAAGAAAATCCCTGACTTTCCATGACTATCCCTGACCATTTTTTCAAATTTCCATGACTACGAGTACACTGACGGACTCATAAACTGCATCAAAGTAATAGACGACTTTGAAATAAATATTTTAACCAAGTATGCAAACTTTCTATACAGATTTAAATTGAAACCTCTAGATTGGTTCGTGAACTTTAAAACAGCGTAGGATCATATCTTTAAGTTTAAGTTTATGTACTGGAAAGGACCTTTAGACTTTTTTTGAAGAAAAAACAGAAATTTAAGGAAAATTGGTTTAATTAAAAAATTGGTTTTAACAATAGACACAAACTTTATGCAAGGGTTTATTTGTGTTTTAATAAGGTGTATTATCCCCACGTGCCCTTATTACGGATTCTAATCGGTTCCGCATAGATTTTATAAGGGTTATTAAAAGATCTTGCGGAATATTGTCCCATTCTTCTAAAAGTGCTGTTCTTAGTGCTGCCACTGTCGTGGGCGAAGGGTTTCTCGCATATACAGCTCTTTTTAAATTGTCCCAAAACATGCTCGATGGGATTAAGATCCGGGCTGCGTGCTGGCCAATTCATCGTACGTATCCCAACCTCTTCGCAATAATGTTGAACTTGTGCAGCTGCATGCGGCCGGGCATTATCCTGCATTAAAGTAAAATTTTCGCCTATGAATCCCATGTAAGGCACCACCTGATCTTCTAATATCTCTGTTATGTAGCGATGTGCTGTCAAATCCCCTCTATTACCGTTTTGACGGACCATGTCTATGAACACAAGTTCTGTTCGCTCGTTCATCGATATGCCACCCCAGACCATACATGAACCGCCTCCAAAAGGAACACGCTCCTCAATGCAACTTTGAGCATATCGCTCCCCACGTCGACGATAGACTCTTCTGCGACCATCTGCACCATATAAACATGTCCTACACTCGTCCGTGAACAATACAGAGGCCCACTGCTCTTCTGTCCAATTCAGGTGATGACGCGCAAATCTTAAGCGAGCTTGTCTGTGAGCTGCAGACAACTTTGGACCATTTGCTGGTCTAAAAGGGGTGATATCTGCTTCCTTTAACCTTCTTCTTATTGTTCGTGCACACACGTTTACTCCACGCACTTCATTAAGCTCGGTTTTGATGTTAACTGACGTGAGGAAACGATTTCGCAGGGAAGTTGTAACAATAACTCGGTCATCACGACCTGTGGTTGCTCGAGTTCTGCCTGTACCACGTCTCCTCCTGTAAGAACCTGTCTCTACAAACCTTCTGTATATTCTAGAAACCGTAGACTGGTTTAAATTTAAATTTCTACCAATCGTTCGTTGATCCAAGCCCTCCCGCACCAATGCTACAATTTGTGCCGCTTGTTCGGACGAAGTATCCATATTATGGTTCAAAAACTCTCGATGTGTTAAAAAACTAACCCAACAATTATGCTGGTAACAATAATTGAATTGACAAAACAAAAAAAATCTATGAGAATCAATTTAAAATTTGCTATAAATTAACACGCAAATCTGATACTACGAGTAAATTTTCTTTTCCCGGCTATATTCATTTGTTTTACTGCAGTTCTATTTTTAATTTTTTTTTTTTAAGATTAAGAGCCAGTCTTTCCATATTTATATAATTTAATCTAAAAAGTTTGCATACTTATTATAAAAAATCCTTTTAGAGTAAACCTGAACTTTGATGCAGTTTATGAGTCCGTCAGTGTATTTTTTTCAAATTTCCCTGACCAAACTAATCAAAACATTTTTTTTAAATAAGTCATTTACTCACTCTAATACCACAATGAGAAGTGTTGGCAATTAAAAAATAATAATAAAACAATAGCAGGTCCCCAAGTGAGGACGTGGGACTTTTTCAGCAAATAGAATGACTTTTTCATCAAAAAGGAGGACTTTTGTTACTGAAAAGTAAAACTTAATTGTACAAAAAAATCAAACACTTTTTTTGCTAAAACAAATTAAAAACGAAATAATATTAGAACATTCAACAGTCTATCTTTTATCTAACTTTTTCTTATTATGACTATCTGGAACAGATGCGTTTGTAACGAATTCCAATACTTTATCATAAACTTTCAAAGCTCGGTCAATGCAAGGGCCATTTTCAAGCCATCTTATTGAAGTGAACTTCTGTGGAAATTCTGTACTGCCAGTAATTATTGTATACAAAGCTCGACGTGCCGGTGAGTCTTTGAAATAATTATACATTGTTCTTAAGAGTTCGTTTATTTCCCAATCAGTTTGCTTATGTCCGGTTTTAACAGCGCCATTCACGGTGTGTAAGCCACAAACTCCGATATCTATTAATGAAGATTTTGAATTTTCTGTAGCAAGTTCTGCTTTCAATTTATGAAGAAAGCTCAGGTTAACATTGGGTCCATCCATCGAACTGCAATAACTTCCATTTAAATCTTATAACAATATCCATTTGACATTTCTGGGAGACTTTATTTAGTGATTCATCAAAGGAAATTACGTAAAATAGACAATCTTCTAAATTTTTTTTGCAAACATGTTCTTAAATAAGGTGCTATTCCATAGTTTATTACATACTAGCTGGCCCAACAGACGTTGTCCTGTCAAATGTCTCAAATGTCAAATGTCTCAAATGTCACGTTGTCTCACGTTGTCTCAAATGTTTTTAAATAAATAATTTAGCTGAAAAACAATATCTATATGACCGTATTGTGAATCTAAACCATCCTCAAGCCCCCTGGAATACACACAAAAAATTTCATCAAAATTGGTCCAGTCGTTTAGGAGGAGTTCAGTCACATACACACGCACACAAGAAATATATATATTAAGATGACGCTTTTGTTTTTCCCAATGTGAAGTTTAGGGCAATTTTGCTGTCAGGAATCATTCTTTTGAATGCATGCTGGTTCTATCACTAGAATTAAGGGACATTTTGTTAAAAACAATTTCTAATGCCCAAAGTATTTCCACTGATGTCACATCATCGTCTTTGTATGTAGGTATACACATTTTTGTAACTTTACTTTAATGGGAGTCATAAGAACTTTCGATATTGAGGGACGAAGTCTCTGTGGCGCTTGCAATTGTCGAAGTTGATGGTTCATCAGATTCAACCTTTTTTGTAAAGAATGAAATGTTTGGTTGCATTTGTCTTAATTCATAATTTTTAACGTGTGTAGGTCTTTTGGCATGTGAAACCAGTTCATGTTACCCATGTTACTTAATTTGATGGACTTGCAGCATATCTTACAGAATGCTAATCCTGGATCATTTGGAACATCATTCAGCCATTCAAAAAATTCAGGTCTGACTTTGGGATCTAGCCACAATTTATTAAATGAACATTTTTTGGCATTCATTTTAGTTCTAGTGTTGTAAAATTTCTATAATTCCTCGTAGATAACAGTAATGAGCTGTTTTGTAAGAAATAGAAGATTTCTAAATACGAAGAATTAAGTAATATTAAAAGTGAGTAATAATATATAATAATAATAATAATGTTTATTTGCTCCAAATCACAATAGATAAACTTAAAACTAGTTACAAAAGGTGTTCTGGAACAAAAAGGCATATGGCTCAGCATATGACAGCTGAATGTACAACTGTCGCTGATATTCTGCCATAGCCTCATAGCTAAAGATATAAAACAAATCAGAATTATACAATGCACAATATTAAATAAAAGTAGATACATAATAATAGCTAATACATTAGAATATATAATATTTATTTATAAATTATACAATATTCTCGCCGCTTTATATTGTTCTTCAAGGAACCATCGCTTGCACTTACGCTTGAAACTACCCTCCGATAATGAACAGTCCTCCCGTAAGGGAGGGGGGAGATCATTCCATATTTTTGAAGCGGCAAATACAAACCTTCCCCTAGTAGCACTATTTCTATACAATGGCAGAGACAAGAAAATACCACGATCCCTCAGATATGAACGACGTCCACCAAATTTTAATTTTTCACGCAAATATGTCGGTATGTTTGTTTTAAATAAGGAATGTATTAAGCAAGCGTACTTCATGTTTCTGACCCCGCCCGTGCACAGAACATTGTTGTGCACTAGGTGTGGAGTGATATGATCCCTTTTCTTAATTTTAAAACAATATCGCATGCAAGCGTTCTGTACCCTTTGGATCTGGTTTTCAGACTTTCTTAACAAACAAGGTCCATACACAGCATCGCAGTAATGAAGATGTGACAATACTAGGGTGTTACAAAGTTGTAATTTAACACTACTACTCAAATATTGACGCAGCTTATATAGAATCTGTAGCGAACCAAAACACTGACCAACCTTCCGGCCAACATGATTTTCAAACCGTAGACATTCATCCATATAAAGGCCCAAATTACGAACACAATTTTCTCGAGGAACAGACACGTTATTTACTTTTACATCAATATTTACATTTTTTATGAATGCTACTTGATTTTTAGTGCCCAATATTATTTGGACACTTTTAGTTGGATTCAGGATTAATGAATGTCTGCCAGACCACTCAGTAATACTTTGCAAGTCCCTGTTCAGTTTTGTCAATGCCGATGATACGTCTATTTTAGTAGGTAATGTGTGAATATAAAGCTGTGTGTCGTCGGCATAAAGGTGGTAACGACAGTGAGAAATTACTTCGGTTATACTAGATGTATATATGGCAAATAATAAAGGGCCCAATATTGAGCCTTGAACTACACCCTTTGTGATAGGTAATGAACTTGAGACATCCATACTGCCGTCATCCCTTGCGCATCGTACCTTGTGCGAACGACCCCTGAAATACGACTCGAACCAGTTACAAGCAGTACTACCAAAACCAAAGTACTTAAGCTTGGCCAACAGCAGTCTCAGATTCACCAAATCGAACGCACGGCTGAAATCCAGCAACACCAAAATGGTGCCCAAACCGCGATCAGATGCAGAGAGTATGTCATCTGTGATATTCAGTAATGCCGTAGATGTACTATGCTTAGGGCGAAATCCCGATTGAAATTTTGGCAATATATTTTCACTCTCAACAAATTCACGAATCTGAGTTAGTACGCACTTTTCGACTATCTTAGAGAGAGCTGGAAGTATGCTAATAGGTCTTAAATCATCTGCACATTCAATTTTTGACTTCTTTGGAATGGGTGTAATCAATGCGCATTTCCAATCGTCTGCAAAAATGCCGTCCTGTAAGGATTTATTTACAATCGATAATATCGCAGGCAAGGAGTACGGCAGTGTTAACTGTATCATGCGCATCGATATACCATCGCATCCCTGAGAGTTAGATGACATGTTATATATTATGCGTTCTACTTTCGACTTACATATAGTGCCAAACTCAAAAACATTATTCGTTTGCCTGAAGGACGTAAATTTATTTATTTCCTCGATATTATCAGGTAATGTAGGTAAGCTTTCTAAAAAATGTTTGTTCAGTGTATTTGCGTTATTAAGATAAATGGGGATTGAGTTGGTTTGATTGGGTTTTATAATATTGTTCAAATTCCGCCACATAGTACGGGGCTTCTTTTGGGCACTATTCACTAAATGATTAAAGAAAGCTCGTTTTTCTTGCTTTATTGCAAAGTTGTAATGGTTACGAAGACTACGGTAATAATTCTTAGCGGATTCTAATTTATTATTTTTTGCCTTTTCACAGGCACGGTCTCGCTCCTTTCTTAACTCTCTAAGCGCATCCGTCATCCAAGGACTGGGTGGATGAATAATTTTACGTGTATGTTCTGGAGCAAATGTATTAAAAAGGTCTAGAATAAGTATATTAAACATAGACACCATATCATTAAGGTCATTATACAAATTTACAAATTCCCATGGCGTATACTGAGAAGCTTTATTTATTACTTTTTGATTTTTACTAATGGATCTAAATGTAATGTACCTTGGCTTAAACTTTTCCATGTCTATGGGGAAATCTGCCAAAACAAGGCCGTGATCGCTTAAATCATCGTTATGTTTCACTGAAATGTTACGTGGTTTCAATGAGTTACGAGTCATAATTACATCAAGAAGTGATTCAGAACTATCCGTTACTCGCGTCGGTGACGAAACTACTTGGGTGAGCTTATATGTGTCTACGAGGTCAGCAAGGCAAGGCGGCAATATGACATCTCCGTTGGTAGTAAGGCAGTTGATATTTAGGTCACCCACCAAAAACAAGAAATCACATTGTGGGGAAAATAGGGAAAGAGAATTTGCCAAACATTCCATGGCAGTGCTACGACTGACCTTCTCTGGTCGATAAACTATACCAATTATAATACTATGCTTTCTCACTCTTAATTGTAGCCACTGTTGTTCCAATTCTGCTACAGGATGCTGAAGAACTGTAACACGTAGCCTACTTCTAATATACGCACCGACGCCACCACCCCTAGAACCACGAGGCGCATGCAGGAATTTGTAACCGGAGATAGCGAGCGGTCTGGTGTTCGAATCATGCTTCAGCCAAGTCTCAGTTAGACAAAGGATATCCATATTATTAGATGTAATGGACTCCTTCAATTCATCCCATCCGGTGTTAATGGATCGGACATTCAATAAGCCCATCCTAAAAGTAGATAATAGTTGCTTTTTACTTCTTATAACAGCCATTATCGAAAGAAAAATAAATACAAAGTTTTAACCTATTACACAACTTAAATTTACCGTCTAATCTAAAATTATAACATTTTTTTAAGCGTATCTAAATTACGCACACAAATATGACTTGTCTCTTCCGATTTCCTGATGAATATTTTCCCATTACGGACCCAAACATACTTGTAACCCAGCTCCTTCGCTCTGATACGTGCTGATGCATGCAATTGTTTGTTTTCTAGTGAAAGATGTTCAGACACGAAGATAGCTGTTTTGTCTCCAGCCATGCCCAGATGCGATGTATTGAGCCGATCTTCATTTTTTTTCTTCTTATTAAATTCTATGACCGACTTTATAAAATCGTCTCTTCGTTTCTGGTTACTAAACTTCACTAATATGTTTCTAGGACGAGTATTCTTAGGGTCAATTTTAGCTACACGCGAACAATTCTGAATATCAGATACACCTGGTAAACAGTTTATGGCCTTACCCAGTTGGTGAACGATTGACGTAAGGTTTTCATGTTTGTTCTCAGGCACGCAATGTATTTCGAGATTTGCGGCTCGCATTTGTTGGTCTAACATAGTCAACTTTGTGTGCATTTCAGCATTGCTTAACTTTAATTGTTCATTTTCCTTCTTGATACTTTCAACCAACGCTTTTTGTGCGGTATATTCCTTTTTGAAATCATGAAACTCTTTATTGAAGAAATTCATGGACTCTTGGAAATCTCGAATCAACTCCCTCATTTCTTGTAGCTGCACTTTGTTTGTTTCATTAAGGCGTTCATTGGCTATTTGTAGCTCAGATCTCATGATTTCTCTTATATCGTCTCTACTTATGCAGGTGCACGTCGTTTTAAGCTTAGTACGAAGGGTAACGTTGCTTACTTCCTCAGTTGAGCCGTCAGTATTTTTGTCCTGTTCATCACGTACAGTTTCTCGGACAGGTGTATTCGTATTGTCTCGTTTTGGACGACGAGACCGGCACAAATCGCAAAGCCAAGAATTTTTATTTTCACTTGTCATTAGATAAAACCTTTTTTCTGAGACATTAGCGCATTCTAAGTCGTAAGTTTCTTTACACAGTGAACACTTTATGAATCGGCGGTCAGTTATCAGATTCGGACATGCAAAACATTTCAAATTTTTCTTCTTGCCATCCATAATTTACACTCGATATTCTTAAATATCAATTACAGAAAGAAAAAAAAATAGATAATATAAATCAAAGATAATAAAATAAAAAAATCACAAAAACAAAATAAAAAAAACAGAAAATGCGTTCGCGGGATTGAACCTTAGTCCGCTGGCACTTTCAGTGTTGCAGTCATCAACCGCAGCGCTGCGAATACTTAGTCTTGTGTTTTGAATTAATCAATGTGTTATGTTTAGTTGAAATATTTTTAATACTCTAGTTGGTTTGTGCTCATGCGTATCATAACAAAATTCACACATCTACCCACATACAGTATTTATGTTCGATTTTACGACACTTATTTCTTTTCTTGCCGATAAAGCCGTACAATTTAAGGTAAAATATTTACACCAACACAAACTATTTTACTCGCACTTTATACTGGTATACTTTGAAGTCACATAGAAAACTATTTTTCGTACTTTCAGAATTTTTGATCAGGGGGTGAATTACAAGCGTCTGACCTGGCCGAGTGCTCGATGCGAACTCGAGTAAACTAGTTATAACCTATAATTATAACATAGTTCACTCCAATTTTGAAGATACATGTCCATGTGCACAATATGACTGATAGTTCACCCTGTCAAAGTAAAACTCTTTATTTATTGTACCTAAATACTCATTTATTTCAAACAAGAAAGGAGTAATTTTAGTAGGTAATGGCAAAAAACTACGTAGTTTTCTCCGGACCTAAAAAAAATGCTTCAATGGTCTGGATTAAGAATCAAACCAGAGCATAAAATATATCCTCATTTTACAATCAGTGGGAAATTTTTGCATGGATTTCAATTTACAGTTCAAGAAATTTTTATTGACAAATATCTTAAATTTTCCCTGACTCTCCAGGTAGCTCCTCAATATCCCTGACTTTCCCTGACCACCTCAAGCGTCCCTGACTTTTCCATGACTTTCCCTGACTTTCCAGAATGTGGACACCCTGTTTATAGTGACTTGAAAATTTTCACCAATACTAGGTGTAAAATCAAACTAAAACAATATTTTTTGAAGTCCCAGTACAACAAAATACACTTAAGAGAACTTTGCGTTAAATAATGGATTACTGCTGCGATCTACAAATGGTGTCAGTAGAATAATCAAATTAAAAACGCTCTCAAAAGAAAAATAAGCCTAGGTTTTGATTAAAAAAAAATCTAAAAATGTTTGCTGTTAAGTACTACATTTATTAAAAAAAAAAACGTGTACTTACCATCATCCATGCCAATACCGCTATCCGGAGTTCCACCTTCGATTTCACTCAATGATGGCTCCTTCATACTTAAAGTGTATTCATGCTGCAAAGAAATTAACCGTTGTAAATTTTGTCCCAAAATGTATGAAAACTATCAATAAAACTTTGGCATTTAAATCATGTCCAAACAGCAATGCGTAATTAATTAAGATCATAAATTTATTTGTCTACACAGTTATCGCTGAAAATTAATGTTTACCTTAACAATTATTTGATTACAATAATGCACATCGAGTAAATAAATAATTAACTAGTTTCTCTTTTAAATGATAATTACTACTCTATTTATCAAAGGTACGAATAATTTAAATCAATTACCACAAATTTTTTCGTTAGAAGATGTCTTTGAAGAAAGAAACATTAATAAATTTATTCCGTGACTTATTCATACACCCTGGCATGTCAGATTTCACTTGATTGCTTACCGACATGAACAGCGCACCAGCGCTATTTATACTTGTGCTTACACTTTATACTTAGAATCTGGAGACGAATTTTTGAAACAATAGAAAACCAATTCGCATTCGAAATCGTGAGATTCGTATACGAATTACCGAATTCACTATTTCTAAACTTTCATTTCGTGCGTTGTACAATGTTGTGCGTTGTAAAATTCAAAATCACATCGCCGGTTTTGTGATTTTGAATTTTTATGCGTGCAACGGAATTTAATTAAGAATTTGTTTTTAATGACAACACTGAATTCGAGTGATTCAAAAATCTATAAAATTGTAAGTAGTAGAAAATAATTTCGCGCACGATTTGTATTCGTATTCGAATTCCCAAATCACGTCTAATGATTCAAAAATACGTCTTCTGTACGGTTTATATCATAATAATTATTAATTATGATACATTATAATTTTGAGCAATAAATTATACATTGAGAGTTATTAAAGCAAAAATACTTTTAACAAAAAAAAATGCAGCGAAAGATAAGGAAAATCGAATATTCATTTGTAAGTCTGACTTTAAGCATATTAAGCTTAGGACCGACAAAATTACTTAACAGTTAAGTATAAAGTTAACAAGATAGCACCGTAAAATTACACAGGTCTACAAAAAAAAACTTTATTTCAGCTACACGAGATATTTTTGCTGAATTATATGTTTTAAGGTACGCTGATTTCAAAAATAACTTCCATTACTCTCTATCACATATAGTATTTTTTACAAAATGAAATAAACAATAATGAGAAATATCAACTATTTATCACAACAAATAAACAGCATAAATGTGTATCAAAACCTATCAAAAATTATTTTTCTTATTTAAATGTATGCCCAACTTTATGTTTACTCTTTTTCCTAGTGAAACTTTTTCTTATTTTCTTTGATGCTTCTCTAAATTCATTTTTGGTTTCCTTCTTTGGTGTCTCGCTTAAGCATACAACAGTAGTCCGCTAACATAGTGAGATCCCATCTTCCATAGTAGCGTCTTTCGATATTACGTACATCCTGGTGAAATCATTCACCTTGTTCTTCACTGTAGGCACCCAAGTTTTCTGGAAAATATTCAATATAGCTGTAAGAAATAAACTTTTAACTCATCTTACATCCTTGAGCTTTAAACGCTGTCAGCATGCGCTGTATTATAGTTTTATATTCGGGATCTACAGTATTGCCCAAGAACTTCGGCACTACATTTTTGAAAGAATCCCTTGCTTCTTTTTCGATTTCTGCCATTGACTCAGGTAAGAAGGGATCAGATAAAAGTTCTCTATATCGGGGCCAGTGAAAACTCCTTCTTTTCCCATCTTTTTCCATCTAACGATGTTCCTGATATTTGATTTTCAAGAATCGTTGCTAAGTCATTGTAGTTTTCTTCCAAATGAACTGAGTGTCCCATTGGAACAGATGCAGTCGGTTGTGTGATTTTTCTGTTCGAAATGAAATGCAGTTCTCTTACTGTTAAACTACAAGCGCAGATCTTTCTCACATCTTCTGCACATCTTATGAGGTGCCCATGCTTTGTCTTGATCACCAAGTATTAGTTCGAAGTAAGGAAAATAAACATTCTTCACAAAATCACTTATATTTCTTTGTTGACTTTTCACTGTATGTTCACCACAAATATAAAAGAAGTTGTCTGGAGAAATTACACAACCTCTATGAGCCATAACACATTTATAGAAACATGAGCACAGTAGCGTTTGAATGCTGGATACCAATTGAGTGTGCAAGACAGGGTCACTAGATAATGAACTTAGCCTGTTGGAACGTAATAAATACAATTGCAACAAGCTAAAACATGTTTGTAATGGTTCTGATCAATCGAACTTGACCTGTTTAGACATGATAATAAATGTAACCATCTGCCTAACACCAGACATTCCTTATTAAATTATTACCTTTACTAAATTATTTACGTCCATAATTTTTTTCTTTATTCCCAGACAAATAACTAATAAAATAAGTCTACCAATGCATTATAACAAATGAAATATTCTAGTCAATATATTTAAAAAAGAACAACAATGGGATTTTGATTTTGTATAGATTTGATTGTGTTTTATAAATATAACATACTTGATTACTGAGCATTGAGCTATTCGAGTCTTCTTCATCTGAGCTCAATGTTAATATAACTGGTTCAGGATCAGGTTGTTTTCCGCGAGGTTTCCTTACTCTCGCTGGTTTCTTTTCTTGAACGGGCTAGAAATAAAAGTATGTTATTATTATGCATTTTAAATAAATATACATTATAGGAATGTTATCACGTCAGTTCTCCTCAACAGGACAGTAAGAGGTCAACATTTTTTTTATCAGGTAATAGGATACGATCGTATTATAACTATTGGGCACTGAAACTGGATAGCATGACCAAACCACCAGATGCTTATTTAATGCCCTGGAGGGAGGAAATAAAGATTACTATGTTTCATTTCAATTTTTTTTTACGTTATAATTATTTTACATTAACAAAAAGAAAATTGTTTCATTTATAAACTGTAATATTATATAAAATTTTTAAAATATTAAAAAGTCGCCTGAATTCTACATTTTTGTTGTATATATTATATATTAATAGGCAATAAAATTATCTTACTTATTATTATAAACACTCCGAAGACTTTCCTGACAATTGAGAGAATACACAATATCCTTAGACTTAGTTGATGTGTGTCCACGTTAATGACTGTGGTCGAGCCGACCCTAAGCCTAATAGTACAGTCAATCTGTCGAAAAAAAGGTCGTTTCAGTGAAAAAATTATCTAACGGCTGATTCTTGTTTTTTTTTTGTCGCCAAATGACGTCGCTAAGCTACCTTAGCGATGGGCATGTTCAGCTCGTAGCAGTTTTTTTTAAACTCAAAAAAAACGTTTTTTATAAAAAACGGTAAGTAATACAAAAAAAATTGTTTATACAAAAATTGTTTATAATTATGTAAGAAACAACTTTTACATTTAAATTTTTTCATTAAAATGGTACTTTAATTATGAGAAGGTGAAAAAACAATTGTTTTGAGTTTTTAGCGCCACCTACAGTGCGCATTTTTTGTTGTACGACATTGGAACAATGACATAAATTGTAGTACTCAACGCCCTCTCCAATTTTTGTCAAAAAAAAGTTTCTAAAATGCATAGAAATCGAAAAAAATGCATTTCAATTTTTTTTACGTTTTTTTGAGTTTTTCAAAAAACCGCTACGAGTTGAACATGCCCATCGCCAAGGTAGTTTAGTGACGTCATTTGGTAACAAAAAAAAACAAGAATCAGCCGTTAGGTAATTTTTTTATCACTCAACCTACAGATTGACTGTACTATAACAGTTCTTTGCAGGTGTGCAAACCTATTACTTCCCGATATTATAATTAGTATTGTTTATGCTGATATATATGTTTCATCAAAATATCTGTAGACAGTATAAAGGTGATTGTGGTTAATTTACATACCGTTTTATTATTAGCAGTCTTTACTGTAGTTTTCAATAAGTTTAATTTAATACCTTCACCGCAAATGCTGCAAATTAAAATGTTTATTTATTACTTTATATATTATTAGAAACTTCTGATAATTTTAACAAATCTAAAAACAACATTATAAGCTATTTACCTTAGTTTTTCTATACATTTCTCAGGTTCTTTTTTCTTTTGGTCTACTTTTTTTGTTGTTATTGGAATACTTTTCGGTTCTTCAGTGAATAGCCTTTTGCACCTAAAACAATGGAAATTGATGGTTTGAAAATAATTATTTTTATTCTAAATAAATGTGACATAAAATATTAAATTACCTTTGACAACGACTAAAGTCAACACCTGAATAGCCACAGGACTTACACACAGCTAGCATGCCGTCAACATATCGAGGTGGTGGCGATCGAGGAGATTCAGGACTATTGCTTACTGAAAATATATTTATCTCGTTGAATATCTGTACAATTAGTAATATTTAAGTTTAAGCATTGAATGTAAGTGACAGAAATATGCTTCACCTATAATTTGTATGTATCACAGAAATCTAAATAACAACTCACTAGAAGTTGAATTCACGCCACCAGCACGCACTCTGCATTCTCTTTGCACTTCTGTTTCTCCAAAAAGTGCGTGGTGTAATCATGATGTTTTGCAGTATTTCCTATTATGGAAATTGTTTCACAAGATACAATTTCACTAGTCTTAACTTTTAATGGAAGACGTTCAAGTGCCTGAATGAAGTTTATGCAATAGGTGCTTTTTATAACGTAGGTGGCAGATGAGGCGGGAATTTAAAAAATAAAAAGCCACAATGTTTCAATTGTTTGAAAAGTAATTTCTTAAAATATAAATGTACTAGCCTTCTGCCCGCGGCTTCGCCCGCGTGGATTTTTGTGATTGGGTCTATAGAAGGTTAAGGGTCATAGCTTTTGCCCACGGCTACATATGCGCGGAAGTCGGTTAATGGCGCGAAGGTTTTGACGCGCTTCCCGTGGGAGTATCCGTTTTTCCGAGATAAAAAATACCGCAAAACCTTGCTCAAGAATCACTCTATCTATTGATGAAAACCGCATGAAAATCTGCGCAGTAGTTTTTGAGCGAAGCCTATATTGCGCATCCCGTGGGATCTGTCGATTTTTCCGGGATAAAAAGTACCCTATTATTTAATCCGGACTTTTATCTTTACGTCTGCAAAATTTCAAAGAAATCGGTTCAGTAGTTACGGCGTGAAAGCGAACAAACAAACTCACTTTCCGATTTATAATATAGGTAAGGATATATTTTAGGAGATACAGAATGTTAAAGTTTATAATGTACCAGCAGTATTTTTACGAATTGGAATGTTGGGGTGTGTATTATACACATAGACATCTGAGACTCTGTTCTGTCGGTCGGTCGGTTGTTTTTTCTAAGAAGTAATAAGATTTTTCCATTTGCAGTTTTGCAGAATCATCATCAAATACACCATTTCCATCATGACACAAATTGAAGGTATTTAAATCAGATTGTTAACGATAAAGTCGTGCTCTCCAATTCTGTACGACATAGCAGCAATCGTTTGCAAGCATAACACAAATACAAACAAAATTGATATTAACGTTGAGTGCGCAATTGACGGCCTAATACAGTTTGCAGGTTGTTTTTGATTGGGTTGGCGTGAGGTTTTGTTGTAATAGCTTATATTTTGTTGTAAAGGCTGTGTATAAATAGTACTACTATAAACGTACTATTTATGCATAACCATCAACATGCATTCTCGATAGTTTGAGTGGCACTCGCCATTTCTAGTTTTGTATTATTTAGATTTCAGTTTATACATGGTATAGTCGAGTCCATTCAGACTCGCTATAATTACGATTGGACTAGGAAGTCAAATAGCCGAATTTCATGGCTTTTAAATATACTTACAATTTTCAGGGCATTGAGATTTCTCTGGTGTAGACATTTCACTGCTTTGGGCTTGTGACATGACATTTGGCGAACTTCTACTGCTCATGTCGCCAATTAATATCTGAAATTATGGAATTATGATGATTACACATAACAAATAATACAATGACGACCTCCATAGTCGAGTGGTTCGTACACCGGTTTCAAGGTTCGCCATCTCTGAGGTCCCGGGTTCGAATCCCGGTGGGGGCAGATGTTTGTGTGATGAATGCGAGCATTTGTACCTTAGTCATGGTTGTTGATATATATTTCAATAAAAATATTTATATATGTATAATATATGTATGTCTATCCGTTACCCTAGATCCCATAGCACAAGCTTTACAGAGTTTAGTTTGGGCTAGGCTAATTGGTGTAAGTGTAACAAATATTTATTTATTTATTATTTATTAATGTAAAATAGATCGCTTTTTAATACTTACTGGGTGATTTTCTAACATTTCTTCGATTCTTGTGGTAGAACCAACAGAAACAAAATAATCTATTTCACTACTTGTGTTTTGCATACATTGTATATGTGTGTCTTCCGAAAATGGTACATTAACCTGAAAAATAAGCGTTGTAAACTTTAAAAATATGTCAAAAGCAACGAAAGTTAGGTTGAAAAATATTGTCATAATTCATGTTGAATAAAACTCTTGTACTGTTCCACTAATTTTAATTATTATCGACCTGACCGGTTTCGCTTTACAGCATCTGCACTTGCTGTAAAGCGAAACCGGTCAGGTCGATAATAATTAAATTAGTGGAACAGTACAAGAGTTTTATTCAACATGTATAATAAGTTCCACCAAGAGTCAACAATCAACTCATACAGAATATTGTCATAATTCATTTTATGTCGAAAATAGCTATAATATGTAGTGAATGTTTTAACCAGAGAGAATGTCACAACATTACATAGAATATTATTTTCTATTAAAACAATTATTAATTGTGTCTTTACCTGTTCTAAAACTTCTTGAAGAGTACAACTTTCTTTAGGAAGAGTGAAAGTTATTAGCCTCTGCTCTCCATTTTGAAGAAATATTAACATCTTTGCAGATTGTGGTTCAGGCTGTTGTTCTGAACTTCCACTAAGAGGTTCATTATTTTCTGTAAGGATGATTTTTCGTTAAGCTTCATTAACATAGTAAAAGTACACTAATTGTCTGCTTATTTCCCACACATCACAACTCATACAGTCCACACAAAATAAAGCTGATTAAGAACAAACACTGCGGGCGAAGGAATTAAAAAATAAGTACATATTTATGAAATCTATTATTCTCGCATTGCGCTAGAACTGGCCCAATAATCGATCTATCGATGGGTAAGAGGGACTGTCATGTCAATGCATTCGTGGCCTGTGACCTATTCTCTGCTTCTCTGTTTATCGACACAGATGAATCATACATATTTTACAGTTAGTAATATAACCACTATTACCTATTTTCTTATTCATATTTAATGATTTACTTTTTAAAATTTAATCTATATTTATACGTAATTTGTTCATTGTAATTATTTTGTTGCCATTTTCATACATGTGTTAACCGAAATATTTTTTGTTTCGGATACAAAATATTTCTTTCTACCAACAGTGGCAATTCTTTAGAAGGCGAGTTACGAAGAGGAAATATAAAGCGTTTATATTTGGACGCTTAACGAAAAAGACATCACCTTATTACACTCCAGATATCACCTTAAATTGATTCAACCATTCACTGCGCACACATACGTCAATTTTACAAAACCACGCTAGGCATTTATGACAAAAAATTGAAAGTTTAAAATTTAAGCTTCCAAGAAGCATTAATAATTTATATAAAAAAAAAACCTTTTATTTAATTGGGCGATACAGTAAACTTGCTCCATAAACTTGACTACTTACTCCACTATAAAAGCCCCTGAGGCCACCCTTATCATGATCACCGAAAAATAGTTGCTGCGCGAAGTACCGTCCGAAACCAACTTTTTCTCTGCACCTCAGGAGTGCGCGCTGGATGACTCCCACTATCTAAGAGCGCATAACTGAGGAGGGGTTAGAATTGAAAAAAATCCATTCCGGTCTTCTACCCGAAATCACAAAAAACAAACAAGATCACACAACGAGACATCGAAAAATGACGCCACCGCCAAACAAACCACAAGAACAGAGTCCGGTAATTTAAAAGGCAACTTCTATCTCCACCGGAAGTCTGCAGCAACAGAAGACCGAAGACACCTCACCTCCGAAGGAAAACGTCAGTGAAGCACCAGCTAACCTACCCACAAGAAGAAAGAACATCGATTACCTAATGCAGACCCTATTCCGGCACTGACACCGACCGTAATTATGGCGAAGTATAATAAGAGAAAAAGCGTCCGTGCTGGGACCTAGCGCTGGGGCTGGGGACTAAGGTCCCAAAAATAACAACGCCAACAAGACCAGAGAGTCAAATCATAGCCGCTGAAATCATTGCAAGCGGAAAAAAGAAAACGCCCAGAGAGCTCGACCACAACTGCACGGCCAACTACAACTGCATCCGCTTGTTCAACACCACAATTACCAACCTCGCCGCCAAAAAATGCAGCAAGGACCTTGTGTAACAAGAAGCTCAAACCCAGAGGCACGCCAGAACAACCAATAACCTCTGAACCACGACCAAGCACTACGATACAAGTACGTATGCAATGGCAACGCAGACCAACAAACCACTGCCACCGCCTGACCGCGCCGCCCGCCCGCATCCGCGCAGGCAGCTACTTCTATACTAATATTATAAAGAGGAAAGATTTGTTTGTTTGTTTGTTTGTAATGAATAGGCTCCGAAACTACTGAACCGATTTCAAAAATTCTTTCACCTTTGGAAGCTACATTATCCCGAGTAACATAGGCTACTTTTTATCCGGAAAAATCGACAGATCCCACGGGATGCGCAATAAAGGCTTCGCTCAAAAACTACTGCACAGATTTTCATGCGGTTTTCATCAATAGATAGAGTGATTCTTGAGCAAGGTTTTGCGGTATTTTTTATCTTGGAAAAACGGATAGTCCCACGGGAAGCGCGATAAAACTTCGCGCCGTAAATCGACTTCCGCGCATATGTAGCCGTGGGCAAAAGCTATGACCCTTAACCCTCCATAGACCCAATCCCGAAATCCACGCAGGCGAAGCCGCGGGCAGAAAGCTAGTCTTCAATAAAGAAGATGACACCAGCACGCCTAGTATGCCAAACAAATAAGACAACTAGGAAGACCCGATTGTTTATTTTTCGGCCAGTTACTGAGAACAGCAGTAGGCATATCCAGAGTAAACACTGAAGCCTGGAGAGGGACAAAAGGACTTGCACAATGCCATTGGTGCCAAACCTTTTGACACATCCGCTAACGGTCACCGCCCCCAGACCTGCGTGATTTGCGGGGACGGAAACACAGCCCACGACAGCCCAAGACCCAAGGAAGAGCCACCGACATGCGCCAACTGCGGAGGAGCGTATACGACTGAGAATCTGAACTGCCTATTATACAAAAAAGAAGCACGCAACAAAAAGGCAAGCACACTGCGCGCATATTCCACGCCGCCAGCTTAGCGCAGGGTTCCACCAGGAATCAAGAAACCAGTAGTATCGAGGTCATGGCCTCTTTAACCTAAGGCCCCCGTGGTAACGGCGTTTGAAACCACATAAATTGGATACTACACCTAATGAAGCTGAAAAACTGTAACTAGAGTTGAGTGGTACTAACAAATATTGATTTGATATTTTTTTTATATTTTTCCGCCATTTTACTTTTAATTTGTAAAACCCCCTACCACAAATAACTATTTATCATAAATTTCCCTTTCTACCGATACTTAAGTCCAGATATTATTAAGTTAAAAAAATATGATCAGATGTCTATAATGTTGACACCAAATTAAAGCTAACTTCTTTTAAACATACTGTGTGCATTAGTCTCTTTCACATACTACTTTATTAGGTTCCCTCAAAATGTTTTCCTTCAATGTGTGAGTGTCGGTTAATTTTATATATCAAGTTTGAATAACAAAAATACATTACCAGACATATGATTCGAGGGTCAGACCACATCAACATTCTCAATAAAGCAAATTTTGAGTGTGTTAGTGTAGTTAAAATTTAATTTGAATATTGAAATAAAATACATTTTTACATTCTACTTCTCATTTAGCTGGAGAACTAATCTACATCTCAGTAATAAAATACTGATTTAAACAAACATACATACCAATAGTACCATGCTGTAGTACTGGTTGAGTTTGCATAGGTGGTACTCGTTGAACGGGTCTTGGTTGTTCTTTACTTCTAACTAACGTCTGACGACCAGTTTCTCTGGAAACATTACACATGTATTGCATTACACATTACATTTCCAAGTAATATGAACTAAATTCTTAACTGATTTGCACAGCTTGGATTGCTATTTTAAATACATGATTTTATTGATACGAAACTACATCACATAAACATTTTAAGGAACTTCTGTGAAGAAAACCATTGTCTGAGAAGACTTCTACTGAGACTTTACATCTTATGCTGCAAGTCTGCCTGCTGCAATTCTTTCGGGGAATGTAATTTGATGTGAATCTCACAAGAACTATTTAACATCAGATGCGACAGTTTGCTTTTTTTTCTTTTCTCTTTATTTTAAAAGGACTTTTATCCAAATGGATTTGTCAGTCCTATCGGAACATACATTATCATACACAATCTGGAACATATAAAATCACAGTTAATCTCAAGGTAGTCGCGGCGGGCACAGTAAATTGAATAACATATGGGCCTCTTTGGAAGTTGGCTGGGCCAAATCTGTTAATTAAATCTCTCCTACCATCTTGATAACGGACACATTGCACCAACAAGTGTTGGACATCTTCGGACAGTTTGTTTGTTTGTCAATGTCATATTTACCTTGACTGGTGGTGTTGTAGTACAGTGCGAGGAGGTTGTTGCATTCGCTTCAAATCTGCTAAGCTGATTCTTTGTCCATTTGTCAGTGTCACTAATTGTCTTTCATCTTCCAATGAATCTGAATCCATTAATATTTGGTTCCTATTTTGCGGATGCTGTTGCATGTGTGGCTGTTCATATGCCACTTGAGGTTGTTGATAATTCTGTTGCTGGCTGAAATTTAGCTGATGCTGCGGAGCGACCGGAGTACTGGTGTGATTTTGTCTCATATTCGGAGGAGGTGTTTGGAATTGTTGAGGTGGGTTAACATTATCATTTACTGTATGTTTTGTTAATATTGCTGCTGTAATACTCTCTTCGAGATCATCCATGTCATTGGCGTTATTGGGCTGTACAATTACTTTCTTCACTTGTTGCTGTTGCACTTGTTGCAGGTGCGGTGAAGCTCTTTGCTGAACTGATGCATTCTGTTGTTGCACAGGACCATTATTTTGACTCGCTTGCGTCAATACTGTATGTTGCGTCAGTTGCGGTGGAATATTTTGCGTGACGATTGTACCCTGTGGAGTTATAATACTCGCTGATTGGGAATTCGGTATTTGGTTTTGTTGATTAAGGAGAAACTGTTGCTGCAATAAAATAAGATGAATATTAAATATACATAAATATATATGTACATACAAATAAACAATAATAATTCTACATTGTCTAATAAACCCTTTTTTGACATTGATACAAAAATATAATAGGCCATTATTGATGTTTAGTCATTTGTTTGGATTTTCCTAGTTCAATATAAAAATATGATTATATTACACTCTATTATAAAATATTATGTATTTACTATTATAAATACTAGCAGTATATTTCAAAAAGGTAATATGGTGAAAATAGGCTGTAATGTGAGAACAAAAGATACTCAAGCTCTTGCTTCTCAACTGATGCAGATGGTATGAAATATTCTATAAAATGTGTTATAAAGAAGAATGTGAAGACGAAGATCTAAGAAGTTAGGATAGATTACGTGAATAGATCACGGAAGCAAAATGTAAATACGAGGATGTTTAATAGGGACAAATGGGAAAAAATAATGAACTCCATGTAGGAAAGGAATAAGACTTAGGGGGTCTTTCATATGAACATCATTGTACAAAAAGTATATAACTACTACTGCACCAGTATATCACCATCAATACAGAAAAGAATATGATGGCATTTGGTATGATGATAGTTTAATATCTGCTAAAGGATATAACTTTAATATACATACAGGCATGTATAATTTTTATTGTGTGAAAATATTTCGTATTTATGTATCGAAAAGTTGTGTATATAAGGGACGAAACTGCGGCGAATAAACTGCGAATGTGATTATTTTGACAGCCCTAAATCTGATGTGTAAATACCGTGACCAAATTTTATAAATTAGAACAAAATTACTAAATTAAATACCTGATGAGGGGTGAGTTTTAACTGATTTATTTGTTGTTGATGAACTTGTTGCTGAACCTGCTGAACTTGCTGCCCCAACAATTGTTGTTGTAACTGATGTTGGGGTTGCTGTAACAAGGAATTTACATCTTTAGTATTAGAGTCTATACATCTTTACATCTTTAGTATAGTATTAGTATCTTTAGTATTAGAATGCAGAAGCATTGCTGAACAACTGGCAAAACATCCTTGTCAAAGGATGCAAGTATCCTTGTCATATCATACCTTGTCAGGTATGTAGCAACCCAAAAAGACTGCTTACATTCTGGGAAGAATTGGGATGCTTTGAGTAAGTAGGAAGTGAACTTGCTGCAGAACGCACAATGGCCCAATTCTGAGCCAAAGTGTGGAAAAACCCCTAAAAACTAGCACACCAGTTATTTTTATATTGCATTGTAAAATGTATGTAACTTATTGCTTGGTTACGTATCTAAAAATTCTCTGAAACCCTATTTGCTAGTTCACTAAATAATATTTCGAGTTGCGTGGCGAATATCTTTATAGCTCGGAACCTATGTTGAACCTGTGTTATTCTGATGTACAAGCTATATTATTGTATTATCATTAAAATCCATTCAGTAGTCTTCACGTTAAAGAGTACAAACATCTATTCATACAAACATTATTATTATAATACTATATTATATTATGTAATGAATATGGTAATTAATGATTAAGTTTGTCACCTATCTTTGATTGTATCACTACACACCTACAAAAGTGTGTGTATGTCGCAGCCAACTGATTGAAATAGCTGTTCAATCAAACAGCTCGCCCTTTGAATGAACAACGTCATTCAATCACACAGCTATACGTCGTTTAGCCGACTTGTTGATTGCAACGTTCAACATTACAGCTAGATTTGAAAGAATAGTATTGTTATATTATTGTTTATTGCACCAAGCAAAAAATTACAAACTCGAAAATTTACGAAGCAAGAATCATTTCATTATCACGTAATTTCTCCTCAAATATTTGTTTAAATTTTGATTCACTCGTATCACTCGTAAGTGACCTCATAATTTCTGTGTTTTTAATAACACATGTAACGTATATGCTAGTTGACGCCATATTGAAAACAAAACGCACTTAGCGCTGCGGTGGTGAGCGCTTAACTAATTAAATTAGACGGCGGCTTTTGAATCATCTGTAGTATTGAACGTTTTGAGCGACTGAAATATTCAATTAATAAGCTAGATGTATGGTTGAATGGCGTTGTTCAAGGAAAGGGCTAGCTGTTTGATTGAACGTCTATTCTAACCAATTGGCTGCGACATATACATTAGACTAATACCAATTTTGTAATGATTCATATTATGTATTTAGGGACTGGCGAGTCCTGCAGCAGGCTGAAAGGAAAATTATGTAAAGGTACCTTTATTCGCTTGCCAAGCCTTCGCAAGCGGCAAACAGCCCCAAGCCTCCACAAATCTCGTTTGGCGTTTGAAAGGAGTTTACACGCTTGGGAACGCGTCAGTCTGCAAGATAGATCCAAGCATATCGGACACAGAACTTGTGACGGCTATTGCTTTTGGCGAGTTGAGTGAGACGAATCCATGCATCTGCTTGTTTCTTCTTATGTTTGTGATTTGCATCTTTCGGATTCCAGATGCAGAATTCCATCTGGAAATGCTCGAGGAAGCAAAGACACTTGCCGCAAACGTCCTTTGATCTGCGTCAAAAAACCGACACTCGACTGGATCGGAAACAAGTGCCCACGAGCTCACGCAAGTCAAGCCAAACGCCCTCTTTACACGCTTCTTGTCGGGGCTTGGCAAGCGTGTAAACGTACCATAAGAGCTATAGCCACACATCAAAGTACGTTACCTGCATCAGAGGCGTCCTGGGGCGCGGCGGGCGCGGCGGGCGGTGCGCGTGCGGGTTGAGCACGCGCGGCGAGCCGGGCCGCGGCGGGCGCACGGCGCGCGGGCCCACCGCGCCCGCGCGCGGCGCCACCAGCGCCGGCCCCGTCACCACCGTCACGCCGCCGCCCTGCGACACCTGCCCCTGCAACATCAACATTTCTTATTTATGCAACTCTTGTATGGGCGCCACCGCTCTCAGCCTCATGATTGGGCCGTTGTGCGTCATTCTCCTGCGTCTGCCTTCTTCCTACTCCATCCATCCCAGTTCCTCCCAGAATGCCAGCAGCCTCCGTAGGCTGCTGTATGCTTCTGGCAGGGACGCCGGGGAATGGAGAAGTTTCTCCCGTTGGTCGGCCACACTTGCACATTCCATAAGAACGTGCTGTGGCGTTTCCTCAGCCTCCATGCTTCCTCTGACCAAGGGGCTGTCTGTTATACCAATTGTGTACAGGTGTTTGTTTAAAAGGTAATATCCAGTTATGGTAGCTATGACCTTTCGGTGTTTGTCTCTTTAGTTTGATAAGGGAACAGGCAAGCTTCTTGGAAGGTACCGGGACTGCTTCCTTCGTTCGCTTGCATCCCTCCTTGGTCAATTGTTGTATAATCAAGGGTATTAAAACAAGAATGTGGGTTTATCACATGTTTTAATACCTAATTATAACAGTTGCATACAAGACTTTATCTACAATCATGATGTGAATCCTCTATAAAAGATTCTCATACCATAGGGTGTTGTACAGTGTTGTAAGAACTATGTAAATTCAAGGAAAGTCTAATTGCGAAGCATGTAAAATAAACAAACCTTAATAAGTAAAAGAATTATTTATTGTAATAATTATTTACATTTTGGATCATACAATTATTGAAATGCACTTGAACATTTGCACCTTGTTGAATGTCGGCAGTTCCTGATGTACTTGGAATATTTGTATTCACCACTTTATTATTTCTATTTTCTATAGAACTTAAAATTTGATTTGACACGTGGATTTTGTTGGATATATCATTACATGAGAATGTTCTTATTTTGAAATTCATAATATCACGCGTTTGGATGATATAACGATCATAATATCATTAAGTGTTTTAATGTTGGCAATAAGCTAATTGTTCTAGGTTTTTTTTATAGAGGATTAATAGTATGATAGTAGATAAAATAAATTATTCAACATCAGCCTTTATAGGTAAAGGTAAGAAATATTAGAGACAACTTAAGCACTCAACCGTTCCGCTGTCAGCGGCGTCAATGCGTCTTACGATCGGCCATTTCCGAACGCGCATCGTGCTATTATCTGGATAAAAACAGTTGAAACTCTTAAACTACACGAGCTATATTGCAACAAAAAATACCTACGGATAGAGAAGAATCTAGCGCAAAAAACATTATATATATTTAACTTTCTGTACCATTGTATTTAGTAGAAAATAAATGTGGAACTTGAAAGAAGCGGAATATTTTTTGAAAGTTTCATTTTAATTTAGTTTTACCGCAATTTCATTTGAATTTATATCCTTCCATTAATTTTTAAATTAAACTACATTAAATTATCTTTCGTTTGATACTAATATAAAATAAAATAAACAAACTTACCTCTCGTCGAAAATAAATCACCTCAGAAAATTAATTATTCAGTCCACAAAGCTTACTGTGGTGACATCTATGATTTTTTAGGTAGATTGATTAATAGAATCCAACACTAAAAGCATATTCTTGCCGTCACATGTCAACGGTGGCGTTTAATACAGATTACTAGACACATTGTACCATTTTAAGTTGGGATACTAAACTATCCACAAACGTAAGTTTAGTTTTTTTTTGGATAGCAAGGCATCCACGAATGGTTGAGTGGTTAACATTGAATGTAAAAGGAATAACAGTTACCACCACCCAACTGCAACACCACCTACACTTCGAAACACGTTTTTTTAAACAAATATGTTTTACACTTGTACAAATTAGGCTAGCCCAAAGTAGGTACTCTAAGGCTTGTGTTATGGGATCAATAAAAAAACTTATATTAATGACTATGACATCCATGACTAATGCACCCATATAATTGAAATATTTACCCCCTACCAGGATTCAAAACTGGAACTCGGTGATAGCGACGTTATTAGGCATTGAAGGATCATTGACAATATCAAATAGATATTACTCCCCAACAGCCTAAGAAATTAACAAGCAGTAAAATTAGGTGACGATTACAATCAAGTTCAGCACAGCTCATAAGCTGTACATCCCCATTATGACTGAGTAAAGTAATAATGACTTAATTAATCATGCTAGCCTAACAACAACTTCACATATACATAATTGTGAGATTCCTTTGCTATAGCAACATTTCATAAATGAAATACTCAAACAACGAAATACATATTAGTTATAGCTGGATCCAAGCCTGACTTCCCATGTCGAACTACTCGTGATAAGGCTGTTTTTTTTTTTAAGTACTTACTTGCATATGTTGTGTGTTGACAAGTCTGGGAGGAGTGTTTTGTAAAGCTGATGCGGCCAACGGAGATCTAGCCGCATTCTTTCGCGGCCTAACTGTTTTCACCGGAGTACGTACAAGTGTTACACCAGCCTGGCCAGTGAGGGCTTGGTTCAACAGCCTAGGTGGCGCTTGTCGTGTTGGAGTGCCCTAAAATACATTTAAGATTTCAAAAAAAAATGTGGATCTTGTATTATTATAATTAATGGTAAAATAATGTGACACAAATCGGTTGTTCTTACTTAATACATTTATTATTCAAATCCAGTTTCCAACCTGGGGGCAAACTTTTAGTTTCTGTAGGGTTAATTACCTACAGAAACTAAAAGTTTGCAAGGGTATGAATACTTTTGTATGTGTTAGAAACACAAAAGTAAAAAAGAATATTTGCAGATGAATTCTATTTATTTTGTTTAAGACAATACTAATAGGCTAGTTGACAAAATTTGGAAATTCGTTTCAAACTATAGTTTAGTATCTATTTTACCCCTAATAAATATTATTTTTAGAAAAATAGGCCTTTGTCATAAGTATTTTGCTTTTTTAGAAATGAACTTATAATTGACTTCGAAAAAGGCGAAGACTGTCATGGCGTCTTAAATGACGTCACTCCTCGCGAAACAATCGAGTTTGTTTATGTCAGTCGACGAGATCATTATAATAAATAATGAATCCCTCTTATTATAAATACTGTATAGTGCCTCAATGTAAAAGCACAACGATAAAAACGCCAAACAAATTATTTATATGCAAAATCTGTGTTTGCTGCGAAAAATTTCCCAAGCATAACGGCGTCAATTTTGGGCAAATTACTGTTGTTTGCTTTGGTAAATTCTGATTCCATGGCAAATGTCCGTATCTCTTAAGATTAAACTTGAAACAAACTGTATTAATTTAACAATAGTCTGTGAAAACAAACTGTATCAAAATAACCTGTCCAGTGTTCACTGACAGCACAGATTAGATAGATGATGTACAGCTACATTACAACCGTGTATTTCGCGAGGCGTGACGTCACACTTCTCTGATTGGTGTTTAATGTCACGTGATTATATAAGTAATTTTGGCGATTTTAATTTCCAAAAATATTAGTAATCTTATATTATTTTAATAAAAATGTTGTTTTTTTTTGTTTACTACATATCATGATTAATCACTAGAAACTCTGAGCCATCCGATTCATTCTTAGTGGAAACAAGCCTATTATAATATTAAAAAACAATGGTGCATAATTAAAGAAATGATTGACATTGGCAGAATTTATTAAAACAACAGCTATAACATTAAAAGGAGTGTTATATGCTATTTTCTAAAATAAAAAAGTCACTTTCATAATAATACAATAAAAAACAAAAGTTCTCTGAATGGTTAGTTATTGATTTTCAAAAACACTAACCTTTTCTCTTATCTTGGATTATCTCACTTTTGCTTTTCATTTAAGACAATCAAAACTACAGGGAATGTGATAAAAAACAATATGTAATAGTGTAGGTGTAATTAGTTTTAGTTTATGCTTATTGAAATAAGTAGAGCAGAAATCATTACGCATTAAGATTCATTTTATAAGGTTATTTCAGTGCCAATTTTCATTTAACTTACAGCCTGATTGATATAGGCAGCATGCATCACAACTTGTTGATGGGGTATCTGCTGAGGTTGCATATGTTGCTGCTGCTGTTGCAGTTGGTGTTGCAGTTGTTGCTGCTGCAGCTGTTGCTGCAGATGGATCTGTTGCTGATGCTGTTGCTGCAAGTGTTGGATGAGTTGTGGAGATGCCCGTGACAGCTGTTGTTGTTGCTGAAATAGTTCATTGAAATTTTGCCTCAAAACAATTAACTTTGAGAAATGTCACATTATTATTTGAACCTACATTATTTTATGGTTTAAAGGTTGATAGAATACCCAAGTTTATATTAGAGCTCAACATGAGCTTGTACATTTTTATATCTGTCTTTTTTCAATGGATGGTATTATCACTATGACTACTTTATCTCGCTGACAAACAAAAGATGGTGATGATTATTATTTATAACATGCAAATATTTACCAATACAAATGGAATGTTAATGAGTGAATTCTATGAGTTTATTCAAAAGACACCCAATATTAGATATAGGACATCAATCGTTCCTATATTAATAATGTAATTATACAAATTATGTTTTGTGCTCTGCTTTCATAATAAATTACATTAAATACAAAGTCACTTACAGTTGATTGTGGAGCATGTTGGGAAGGTGGCGGTGGCGGTGGGGGAGGCGGCTGTGGCGGCGGCTGTTGTCCAGGATGAATTACCGTTGGCTGCGACAGTACATGTGCTGGAGTCACCAACTAATACAACAATATCTTTAATTTCGTATTCAAAATTAAGTGGGTATCCAGATTCTTCCATGATTCCTTACTGCATGTGTTTACACCATGGCATAGTTTTAAATAGGTTTAAATAAACTCACGTAGTAATCAGACAAGAACCAAATAATATTAAATTTTAGAAGTGTTTCAGCAAGTATACATTGATATAAAAATTTACAAGATTCCATAAGCTTAAAATCTTCTATTCTAAGTACACAATGCAGATTATGCATTTCATTCTATTATGTACATTAACATTATATTCATAATAGTACTATCACATTTTATCATGTAGAAACAAATAAAATGCAGAGTCAAAATATGTATTTCATATTTTCAACTTGCTCACTAAATTAGAAAAAAGTCAATTCCCACTAAAATAATAAAAAGTTCATCTGAGTCTGAAATAAACACATGTCTTTAAGTCCTCCACTAACTAACTTCTTTCCACTTATAAAATAACATGTCCCAATTCACTGACTGCCTGAGTAATTTCGATTTTAAAGTATAGTTCAAGCTCTCCACTTCCAATCTATAGTAATTTTAGACACCAAAGATGGAAGGTTTTTAGAAATTCCACCACTGATATTCATAATAGACTGATCTATCCTATTCTTGTAAATAAATTGAGTATATAATGCATATGCAAAAGTTTTGATTGAACCTTTACATGCATACTCATTCCAATCTTATTTAATATTTAGTTTCACCAAGAGATGAAATTACATAACAAAATCCCCCAAATTTATTGGACATTTCTATTATGGCAGTAACTAATTAACTAACTTCTCTAAAGATTCACATTTTTTCAACATTTAGGTTGCAATAAACATAGCAATATTGATGTGGTTTATTATTACTATAAGTACCAATATTCAAACTATGATGTGTTTAAGTTTTAATGGAATATTGGTTACAAAAAATATACAGACAATTATAATTTAATTGAAGACAACCTACAAAAGCACAGATCTGGAGTCTGTGGAGGTAATAATTTACCAATAAAAAATAACCCAAAGTGATATTATGTTGCCTTAAAATATGAATGAGAGTAATGAATTATATTGCAGCAGATTTATCTTACATAACCCAAAAATTTTTTTATTAATGTAAGCTATTGCTCAATGGTTATAATTTAAATATAATAATGCAAACATTTTCATCTCCAAAAATGTATAATTATACAATAAAGCAAAGCATTTTAACTAATATGATTATTATGTACAGGCATTATGCAAATTGCTGTTTTAATATAACCACATCTACAATATCCATTCCACATAAAATAAAGACCATAAAAGTGAATGATACACTAACATAACCCAAAAAGCAACATATATCAAGCTATTTTTAAATTATTAGAAAGATTTTATAACAAGAAGAATAAGGAATAAAATTGTTATTGTTAATAACTCTCATATCTAAGAATTGCATAAAACAATCTTTATTGTTAAAAAGAAATAAAACATAATCAACTTTCCTAATAAGTAATTAAGGCATAAATAAATATATAATTTTCATCACATTATTAGCTAGACCTAGGTGACCCATTTGTATCCATTCTTTTACATTAATAATAATAAACTCCTAAGTTAACTTCTATGTATATATATATATATATATATATATATATATATATATTACTGTCAGTTATTATTTATTTTACATTTAATAATCAAAAGTTTTTAATAAATATATTTGCTTTAAGATTTCCAGCAAAAAACAATATTGTGTATCAAATAGCAGAGTAAGAGGGCATCAAAATTAATAGGTGATATAGGAATGATCTGACTTTTTTCTGAAATATAATATGACATTCAAGATTTCTTAATAGATTTAATTTTAATCCAAAACAATTTATTTATATACTAAAACAATCTGAGAAATTTTTATTTATCCTTTGAAGAAATACTGCCAAATTCATATTAAATATACTGGTCTACTAAATATAATACTAAAATAATAATTTGACAATAAATTATTGATTAAAATCAATAATTTGTTAAGACTAATTACTCAAGGTGACTGTCAGCATCATAAAACATGATTGATAAACATTAGTAATGAAAATGAAATCAACCAGTATTAATATATTATTATTTTTCTTTTTTATAATATTGTTATAAGACTTATAATTTTTCTGTGCATGTGTTGCACTCCACCTACTCCACTCCAACAACCAGACTGAATTTGACAAAATTTATTGTATGCAATGTTTACAGATCAGCAGGTTGTTATAAACTGTCACTGATCTGATAAAATAAGAATGAATAACAAATTAATATATGAAATAAAATTTGAATATATAAAAGAGAAAAGTCAGACTTATGGCTTATTAACTAAACCTGTTAAACAGTGTCATGCTAAGCAACAGCTACATTTATCAGCTATATTTATGTACACATATTGTGCATTAGTTTGTAGCTAAGATATTTGTAATTAATACACAATAATTTAGACATGTAACATACATGTTGTGATCGTTGTTGAGATGACTGTTGCATCAGAGATGCATCAATGATCTGTTGGGCTTGTTGCAACACAACCTGAGCATCCACAGGTAAATCAGAAGTGTAGTAAACCTACAAATAAATACTTAATATAAACGAAAGTTATATACATTATGTATTTATAGTTATACATTGCATATATTTTATTTAATGAGGACAACTATACCTATTGAGTGTTAATGGCTAGAAATAAATAAGCCATATTCTTTAAAGTTCACTAATTGTGTCTATGAACATAAACCACAACTTACTTGTCTGTGTAGTGCTTGCTGTTGATGCTGTTGTTGCTGTTGCTGCTGCTGTTGAAAATCAGGCCTAGGAGGTGGTGGTGGGGGTTCATGGCGTATAATGTATTGCTGTTGATATTGCAAACCATCACCAACAACCAGTTGTGACTGAACTCCTTCACTCACTATAATGTCATTTGATTGGTCTGACTGTTGAACCACAACCTATAACAATAAAGAAAGTCTTATATTATATTAAAATTTAATTAAAATGAAAATAATAAGTAAGTAGATAAATACTTATATTTTCACATTAGAAAATGACATACTTTTGTACCACTCCTACTAAATCATAATATGGTATTTACTACTTACATGAATTAGTAATGTAACATTAAGTTCAAAGTCTACTTACTACTAGTATAGATTTTTTTATATTCACAATAGAGAAACTATGAATATGGAAATAATTACATTATGAATTAAATTGAACCCTTATTTCCTAAATAGAAATTCATTAGTGTTACAGAAAAAAAAAATAAAGTAACTTTAAAAAATCTAGAGGAATGAGTTACATAATATGATTACAATTGAGAAATAGTGTTTTGATTGATAACATTTCTGTAGTCCGAGTAATCTATTAATATAAAACTATTGTAATACAAAATAATATTGAGTGTACCTGTTGTTGAGCATACTGTTGTTCATCTTGTTGGTTAACAATGATACCATCAAGGCATAAATTTGGACAATATCTTTGCAAATCCTCTAGTGTCAGCGATGGCCCTTGTCCAACTATTTGATAAAATTGAGCCATGACAAACTCTTAGCCTAGAAATTATAAGAAATTTATTAAAGGCAATTATTATGGCAATTTATAAAGACATTTGTCTTACACTGCAATGAATATACATTTAAAATAAATAATTTAATGACCAATAAAACAAGGTGAAGATCTGTTTACATTAGATCCAGTTTTCAAAGGAACTGAGTTTTCGTAGAAATACTGATAATTACTGAAAATACGTTTGTTTTCAGTATAAAGAGAACTATATCAAGTTGGGTGTTGCATTGTAGTTAGACTAAAACCAACACTGCGATGACAGTTATTATGCCATATATTCTGGGTTGAAAACAGCTTTAATACAATGAATCCGTGGATCACATAAAAATTTCAATGGCGACCAACGAGAGATGTATATCTCTCAATTTGCTTTAGGTTTCGATAATGTTAAATATGTAACAAAAGCGCCAATGCCAGTACAAATATAAAAATTGTTACCGTTTACCCGAATAAAACGAAATGGCTTCGATTGACTTGAACCAACCTAAACACAATTCATACAGAATGTTTCAATATATTGTTACAAATGTTTATTACATTATTCTTACCAATATTTAATAAGGACATTTTAAATGCCATTTATAAGCATAATCCGCAAAATACTACCATCAAAATCTGAAAATTTTAACTGAAACGCCAAAATGTAAGAGCAATTTACATTATGGCGTGTGTGTCACTTTTTTAAGATTGTTTTTTTTAACTGCTTAATGTTGCCAATACCAAATAATTTATACCCACAGACTACTTAGAGATATCGCTGTATACAAATCTAAAATATTGAGGCATATATATACAGAAGATGAGTATACTATTGACAATGAGGGATTTTACGTGAAACTAATCAAAGATTTCCAAGCCAGTTTATAGTCCAACAAATTTAATAGGTTCATTATGACATTTCACGATTGTCATGACGTACTAACCTTGTACTGACGTAAAACATCGACTTCGAAAAACCATTCATGAAATATTGAACAATTATGGTGTTATTTGTCCATAATTACAATGATTTATGATTAAACAAAAAATTCATTCAAATTACAAATAATTATTAGGGAAAAAATCAAAATCTAAGTTAATAAATTTTTGCTCAAATTTATTACTGACGTTATTACAAGGTTGCTTCTGTATAGACTTAACCGTAATGTTGCGACCATATATACGAAACACCTATCCGAATATTCGTTAAAACCATTCGTATTTAACTCTGATCATTCACAATCAAAAAAGTAATGTTTATGTATATTTAATTTAATAAAAATGCGTCGCAGTTAGTTGGGCAGCCAGTATTTTATTGAATCCGTTTTGCATTCTAAGCGATTATTCTACACCTTTTTTCGGCATGTTTTTTTAAGCGCGCCTACTCCGAGCCTCACGAGTTTGATAGTAATTATAACGAAGATTATTGCAATGATAGTATTTAATTTAAGTCAGACAATAAATTCAATCACGCACAATGGTCCATACAGGACTAAGTGCGGAAAACACACCCTCTGGTTGTCAGAGGGTGACCTATGATGATGATGATAAATTCAATCTAAACGGTAATATTCCTTTATATCTTCAAATGTTCATCACGTTCCCAATCCAACCAAATGTCTAATCAATGAAATTAGATGAGTATTTGGTTCTATCTATTAGACTTTTCCGATTCCCCGAACTGTGACTTTTACGTAAGTATCTTTTAATAAGCCTATCGTGTTATTGGCAGTAAACAGAATTCTTGACGCACATTATAAACTGTAGACATTTTTTTTATTTGTTAATAGTCGGTGAACTATAAAAAACTATAAAAGCGAAAATAATAAAATGTAATAAAACAAATACAAATCTTTAACTTGGGCCCATACACTACCATCTTGTGATATTTGCAACTATAAGGTTCCTCTTATCATTGCCAATACACAGAGAGACAAATGGAAGAATGAATGAATGTTTTTAGTGGGTAGGCCTCCCCTTCTGGGGAGGAGAGCCCCACATAACCGCCGGCTCGCCACAGCCGGGGTATGCAATTTAATGCATTTTCCTCAGGGGAACAAAAAAAAAGCACTAATATTACACATACATATATATACTTACGTCTCTGTCCCATGAAGGTAGGCTGAAATCACAGTTTTCCACATCCAAACATGCTTCCTAGCTTACACAACTATCAATAATACTTTACCACTAGCACTTATACCTACTATAAAATATTAATAATTAATTTCCTCGTGATATTCAACTATCTTTACCGATTTAAAAGCTAATAAACATTTAGGTGTAAATTCGTGAATTTCCTCACAAATTATACGCTGTAGCTTTCGCGTTGGTCTTCCAGTATTTTAGTAACAAATTTCGCTGTAGGTATTATTATTCCACGCATTATTAATTCCAGGGTATTTAAAACGGAGTAAATGCCTCAAATGCCTCTAGGTCTTTCAAAAGAGATTTGATAGGGCGAAGTCGGAGTATATTCTTAGAATTGGAAAGATATTGGCGTTGACATCCAGCCTCGAGAATTCGGGCATTCTGGTCGCTTGCTAAGGCTATTGAAAAGAATTTCTGCAAACTGTCCTTTCCACTTTTACACAGGGAGGATGATTCGTCGGTCCACGTTGCAAAGGAAGCCCCAAATCTTTTTGTGCAAATGCTGTTGCAAATCTCTAAAAAATACTTTGCTTTGTGATATTACATTATGATTCGTTGGTCGTGTAATTGCATAGGTGTATAAATAAAATTGTCTACTCTGTTATTCGCTTTTTTATAAGTTTAATTTTTGTATTTACAAATGTTGCATTTAATGCAAGATAGCTTACAATATTTTCTGATACAAAATACTAATTGTTGGTTCATATTCAATATTGCCAATTTTAAATTGTTTATTCATTAAATTTATGTTTATTCGTGTATTAATTTATTTCTGAGAGTAGTACGTTTTAATTTTTTTCGTTAAAAAAAGTACAATGCCTTTCATGTCAAACTCCACTAATTGTAAATTGGAATGTATTTATAAGAAACCAAATATTTAAGAAAAATAGCCGCCGTATGTTTAAATAAGGCCGATAGGGCCTCTTGTGTTCTGAAAGGATTAAGGCATTAGGCAGTGTTTTGTTTGCTAGGGTGGCCTTCTGCTAAAGTCCAACATAACCACCTACCGTAAACCAGTTGTGGGTGGTATTCGGAGAGCGGTTGTTCGCTCACCACGGGGTGGACGACTTCAGTAGCGCACTCCTTATATGAATTCACTGTCTTCTCCCACAAGAAAAAAAAAATAGGCACAGGCTATGTATAGAATGATAACGCATGACAGCTTGATGCTTTTTTGACAAGTTTGACAGTTTAATAGATTTGGTCATTTTGGAAAAGAAAAAGCATTTGTGTTTTTCATCTTTCCTATAGTGGTGTCAAGACGTAGAAATATTTAAGTGTCTTTAACACCAAAAAGCACTTTAAATACATTAATATCATTCATTGACAGTACTGTGCAGTAGTTTTATTGCCCATATTTTTGATAAATTTTATTAGACGTTTTTCGGTTGTTCTTTTTAGTTAATACAAATAGGGTATATTGTTAGACAGTTTCAAACTTCCAAATGGACGATTCTGTAATTTCACCAGGTAATTTTCAATTCTTTAAGTGTTATATTGTTTTCGTAGATCAAATTACATAACAATATTGTATTTTTAGGTAATAAAATGGCAGATTCTGCATCTGAAAGTGATTCGAGCTCTTTGGATGGAGCAATGTTGCCGCCTAGTACAATTTCGCGGGATCAGTTACAAAAGAGGATTGAATCTCTTCAACAACAGAATCGGTGAGATATATGTCAATACATTGTAGGACATATGAAGAATTCAATAGTTACGGGAATTTTTATTTGTCGTATTAATCATTGAGAGCGTCGGTAGCATTGTGGTTCCGACACTGGTTTTCACATCAGGAGGTGGAGGTCATATAACAATGTTTTTTGTTATTCATATGTATATTTATCAGGTTATCCTACAGGGAATTGTGAGGCAACTTGCATACAACTGATAAGAAATTTGAAGGTGTATGTGATGTTGATCAATCCACTAATAAATACTGAAATCTTACTAATATATAATTTATGAAGAAATGAACATGGTTAATATGGTTTTTCTTAAAGGGGAAAGTTTCAAATTATTCAAAACTTCATGTAACTAATAATTTATACATTTAAATATTTTAAACTTAAAACACTATAATTCCATATAATATTTAAAAATACATAACAATATCGAAAACACATCGCAATCTAATTTATTAACATGATATGATGACATATGATATTAACACACAAAATTCTCCACGACTCCACGAATTATATCTATAGTCTATATTATATTGCTAGTTATAGCTGTATTGCTGAAGGTGGCTCAACACATCTTGTATTCTTGATGCGGTGTCATTGACAGAATTAATAGCTATCATTTCTTCAATGCAGTGATATTTTAAGAAATCTCACTAGCATAAGTCGAGTCTTCAATTAAAAAATATCCACAAAAGACATAATAAAAATGAAGGCATAAAATTTACCTTTATTGACATATCCAAAAAAAAAAGAATATTTTCTATGTGTCAATACTTAAAACATGAAAATGATTCTCTTTCTAAAAACAAATTATACATCCTTATTACTTTACTTAATTGTAATGCTAAGCAAACTTGACTTTCTAAACCAAACAGCACATATCTTCAATAATTGAAATATTAAATATGCATAAAATAGACTTAAAATAAATGTGGACTATGGTATGTTTTATGCAACTTTTGTTGTGAATATTCTCGGTGCAAGAACCATAGAAATGAGGAAGTCATTACATTGAGATGGTGCTGTCACTATATAACACTATATTTAAGTGCAATTACAAATATATTGTGCAAATACATGTTACTTTTATGTTGTAATTAATAATTTCAAGAAAGAGTATTACTGTAATATTATTGGGATTCGATATGATCAAAGATTCTTTGGAAACAATACATTTTACAAACTTAAATATGAAAGTGTAAAATTAGAATTACTTCTACAATATAGCCATTCATTCTTTAACATTCAGCATTTCAATATTATGCAGATTTTTTTTCGTTTTTACTCTAGTATTTGTACAATTAGACACCACACACCAACAATATCTATTGTACTTCATTATTTTTGATTATAATGATAAATAAAACTAGTAGTGCTTGTCAATTACCTTATTGAATTACTTCACCTGAAGAATACAAGCATATTGTCCATGCTACTGTGTTTACATACCATTATGATATTAATTATTTTAATGTAATTTTTAAACAAAAAAGTGTTATTTAATAAACAATATAAATAACTCTTTTAAAGTAAGTAGCATACCTTATTTATTACCTTAACATGGGCTTAATAATGTCAAATGTACATAATATGTATTATTATATAACTAAGCACTTATAGACTACACAATATACAGACAGTTTACTGGTTCAGTTTTTCAGTCATATCCAATAAAACAGCCTTTAATTCAAGGAGCATAACATAGTAATAAATTACACTTTCACCTACCCACATCATCTACCAACAGTTTTTTCTAACATTTTTTTATAATAAGATCCCTACTATAATTTATACTAATATTGAACATAATGTTTTAAGAGTTAGCTTGTTAGACTAAGTCTAATTAGTCCTTCCTTTTGAATATATGGAACTGAAATTCAACAACTGCTACTCGGAGGTTGTTTCTCCAAAATATCTACATTTTTGTTCTTTTATTTTAAATGTTATCAACCAACAATCTATGGCGATTGTGTTGCGCTTTAAAAGCTTCCCATGATGTAATATTTTTAATTATTTCATTTAGTTTATTTTCGTTGTCATTATTATTTTTAGAGTCAACCATACATAGAGTACATTTTAGAGTTCACCATGCATAGAGTACATTTTAGAGTCAACCATACATAGAGTACATTTTAGAGTCAACCATGCATAGAGTACATTTTAGAGTCAACCATACATAGAGTACATTTTAGAGTCAACCGTATGTTTACAACATTTGTGGTTTAATATTACACCAGCGAAACTTAGCTTAGCTAGAAACTTAGCGAACTTGTCTAATTAAACTGTAAGACAATCTCTAAGGACTGTGAATATTATGTAGTCTAAAAGATGTTTTATCAAATTTCAAAAGCTCTATTAATATTTGGCAAATATATTTTTACTTTTTTAGGCAAATGAGCGTACAGCCCACCTGATGGCATATATGCCATCAGGTGGGCTAACCATATATAGTTAATGGTAATACTTTCCTTGGGAGTACTACCCAATTATGATGTTTAAAAATATTTCCAAAACAAAAATAAATTATATGCAATTTCTCAGACTTATTATATAATTTTTGTGTTTTTCTTTAACATTTTAACTATACTATAGTTAAAATTTTTATATACAACATAATGTTACTAATAGTTATTGTAATAATGTTGAATGTTATTAAACATATTTATTTTGAAACAAACAAATTATTTATCAACTAAAAACAATTAACTAATAATACATTAGAAAACCATGAAGAGATGACAGAATACATTGACAAATATGTAACTTACCAAAATTATTAAGAAACAATGTAGGTCATCGTAATATATTACATAGTAGATTTACTTAAAAGGCACAGTCTATTTTACACAAGTTCAAACATTAACCTGCACTGTATGTACAAATTTATCTTTAAATGAGATTAATAGTGAAACCAGATTATACAGAGAGCACCAGACATAATGTCTTCAATCCCTCGTTACTATGCTAGTAAATTAAATTACTTTGTGATATCTACTTTGAGATTGTATATATAAAACATTGTCTGTACAAATAACGGTTTTTATACCTCTGTTTATTTGTTCATTCCTGCATAAAAGAAAATACATACATTTTTATTTTCCGGTTTGTATTTCAGAGTTCTTAAAGTTGAAGTAGATACTTATAAACTGAGGGTCAAGGCACTACAGGAAGAAAATAGAGCTTTAAGGCAGGCTTCTGTGTCAATTGTAAGTGATTTGAATTTCTAAGATGTATTATTCACTTTTGCTGTTTGTAATTTATAGTATATTATGTTTAATGCTGTTGAATATATTATAGCAAGCTAAAGCAGAGCAAGAAGAGGAATATATATCAAACACATTGATGAAAAAAATTCAAGCTCTTAAAAAGGAAAAAGAGACATTAGCTCATCATTATGAAAGAGAAGAAGAGTGTTTAACTAATGATCTGTCTAGAAAACTCAATCAGGTACTGTTATTTTCTCTAATTATCTATTCCGATCCTCTAAATAATTATATAGCAATTTATTATACAAGTATATTAGCAATATTTTATTCTTTATTCCATGATGTTTGAGTGACATGTTCTTGTTGATCTTCAAACTAAATACCAAAAGAAAAATTTTTGGTTACTATTTTTTGGGTAGATTTTAAAAAGTGTTAAATCAGATTGTATTTTTATAAGATTTTTTTTTTATATGTAAAATTTCAAATCCTACCAGTGAGCCTATTCTGTCAATATTGGTTACTTTTTGCTGCAATTTATTAGCAGAATTACCAAGTTAAATAAATAATATTTATAAAAATTGGGATAAGCAATGGATGACATTTTTTAGTTAGACAAATACTTTAAATATCAGTATCATTTTTAGTTGCGCCAGGAGAAATGTCGCCTAGAACAAACATTAGAACAGGAGCAAGAATGTTTGGTTAATAAACTTATGAGAAAAATTGAAAAGCTTGAAGCGGAAACGCTTGCAAAGCAAACTAATTTAGAAAGACTTCGTAGAGAAAAGGTAAATAGCAATTTTTATTTTAAGTTCGGCCAAATATCTAAATTAGGTAAATAGCTGGGCATTGATTGAGGTAAATAAACTACACTTTTACACAGGTTGAATTGGAAAATACTTTGGAACAAGAGCAGGAAGCTTTAGTGAACCGGCTTTGGAAAAGGATGGACAAGTTGGAAGCTGAAAAGCGATCTTTACAAATTCGACTTGATCAACCAGTCTCTGATCCTGCTAGTCCTAGGTTAGTTGTGTTATTTGATGAGTAGATAAGATTTTATTTAGAATATTATAAGTATTATTATATATTTGTTGAAGATTATTTACTAAAAAAAGTTGTTTATTATCAATTTTTGAAAAATGTGTTTCTTTTTACAGAGATATTAGTAATGGTGACACTGCTTCAAATTTAAGTAGTCATATTCAAACATTGCGTTCTGAAGTTGTTAAATTAAGGTAAGCAACTTTCTAGTTATTAAGTAAGAATTCACAGAAATAAATATTCACAACCTCGACCAATAAGTACATGTATTTATTTCAATTCTTAAAACATTCATAAATGACATTAAAAATGTTTTGAATATTCGGAATGTCTCCTGTAAACAACTGATTTGAAAGTATACAACTCCATATAATCTTATTGACTCTTGTTTCAAGAGAACCTTGATAGACTGACTACTTATTGTGTTATTAATATCTTCTAAAAATGTAATTTTATTAGATTTACCAAGCATGTTTTAAAATCTTTCTTTTCTTTGAATATCATCTTTTTAATTCTGCTTTGATTGATATTTCTTCCATAAGGAATGTCGAAATTTTCTTTGATAGCAAGTTATGGATCAACATAATCAGTATGTAAGGTATTATATAGTAAGTAAGGTGGTCATAAAATGTACAGGTTCGTCATGAGATCCTTTCCCCAGTTCAAGCGACCTATTTATTATATAAGATATTTTCGTTTACAATTAGAATATGCAGCAGCAACCTCTTACAAAATATGCATTACAAATGTTCTAAGCACACTATTTTACTTGCAGCTTCTTAAGAAGTATAATCATATACTTCGTTGACTCTAGTCAGATGTTCAAATATTTTTTTTGTACGCAATTATTAATAATGAATATGAATGTCTGGACCTAACTAATAAAATTTCCAAGATCTGCTTCATATCTGCTGACCGAGCAGGCTATAAAATAATGCATGCCTGTCACGGTAGTTAGAGCTGTGAGTATCGGTGCATTATCTCGAACATTATCAACTTGTGGGAATTCTGATGCCAGGACACATGAAGAGCACAACAGTCAGCATCGTCACATCTTAAAACCACATATAATTACTTTTAGTAACCCTATTTAATAACAACGTAGCTTAATCAACCTGTATAAGATGACTGCTATGCTGCTAAAATGACTCATATTGATGGATGATATGAGGTTTAGTATACCGAGTGCGATTATAAGACCATAAAGTTAATGATTTTATTTGACTTATTGGCTGTGTAAATGTGAATAAAATATAATAAGTTTTAGCTTCATTTTAATAGTATGATGTCCGTAATTTAGTACCGATCCTTGCAAAGTAGTTCGTATCGTTTTAGGGCTCACATCGTACAAAAAGCATTATTTTTGTAATAATCGAACATTATTTTAGATTTGCGCAGGACCTAAGTATCGATCATCATCTTGAATTGCTTCTGCGATCTATTATTTGTGCGCGTCGATTTTAATAAATTGACAATTGATGATTATTCACAAAAACATAATAGGAGAGATTGGGATAAAAAATGTCCATGCACCTATTATAAGTTTTAATTATGAATCCACTTAGTGTATTTTTTGAAGCTTTATTACAAAAATTGCTTGGTGCTAAGTCGTCTTTCGTACCATATAATAACCATTGTAATTTGCAAATTTGTGACATAAGATGTAAACGCGTGGTATCCAGTCATTCCAATTTTGGATATTTCCATCGAATTGAAACAGCAATGTAAGCAGTGCTGTTTTGCATCTGAAATAGAGGAGGTGGAGGTATCCAAGCAGTAAAGACTGGTAGCTAACTGGTTCTAAAAATATTTGTATATTTATAGGAATCAGTTGACGTTGTCACAAAATGAAAACAAGGAAAAAATGCACCGATTTGCATTAGAAGAGAAGCATATCAGGGAGGAAAATCTACGCCTTCAACGCAAACTGCAACAGGAGGTCGAACGGCGTGAGGCTCTGTGTAGACATCTTTCTGAGAGTGAATCCTCACTTGAAATGGAGGAGGAGCGGCAGTTTAACGAAGCTTTAAGTGTGGGTGTTAAATTTGGTATAAATGTGAAAAGTTATTCTACTTATACATCAATCTGCTGTTGCCACAACTTTTTTTATTTTGTTTTCTTACATTCGGATATGTGATGTTAACTGATGTTAATCATTTGTCAAAACTAGTCTTATGAAAAATGCTGTTAAGGATTACTTAAATTATAGCAATGGTAGGGTTAAATTTTAATAACTCATTAGTTACGCTGCCAAATATTTTGATTATAGTAAATAACACAATGAAACTACACCTTTTATAGATATAATGTGAACTTGTTTAAACTTGTAAAGGAGGTTGGGTTCCAACTATTTATCTATGGCCAGCTTTTTCTAGTTGGCGACTGTAAAAATATAGGGAAAACAAAAATTGCACTGGCTGGTTTTCTTTTGTGGTTCCTACCAGTACAAAGTCTCCCGTTTTGACGGGAAGTCTTTGGACTTGTCAACCAATGGCGTAGCAACTTTGACTTGTAAAAGTGATTAAATGTGTTAACTGAAAATCATAATATGCTTTGTTATATAAAATATGTTCGGGTTATATCATTTTAGAATTCATCCAAAAGTGTTCAGCAGATTTTCGAAATTTTGTAATTCAGTAATGAATATTTAAATTGATACAAATATTCGATTACATTCGCTCAATTGGATTACATAATTTTGACTTCAACTTTAAATCTATTACCAATCGGACAGATTAACAGACGAAATCCCTATTTAAACGAAGCCAAAGTGTAATGGTAATCTGGTAATATAAAAATCTAATAATATTAATAATAAATTTGAATAACTATTAACATTTGCATCATAAAAGAGTTCATGTGTGAATTACCTTACAACATGGATTTACTGGAGGGAAACTAAATTTGGACTGTCTGATTAGATACTTGCGCCTAACTCATTTCCGCATCAAAGTAGCAATGCTGTATTTTGTTTTGAAGGGCAGTGTAATTTACTGGTTATCATATACGGTGGTTTTTGAGGGGGTAACAAGATTTGCTGTATGATCTGTGTATATATAGGCCCCTGTAACCACATACCATTAGATGGATACACTGTTTATTTGACAATAATAACACTATAAAAACATGATTAACTTGAATTATTCGATTGTTCTCTTGTTGAAGTGTCATTGATATGCACTCATGAGTAAAGGCTATTATAAAGTAAGTGACCATCTGAATGATCACACTATTTGGGAATAGGGACACTATTCATAGAGCCATGTTTGGTAACAACATCTATACTAATATAATAAAGCTGAAGAGTTTGTTTGTTTGTTTGAACGCGCTAATCTCCGAAACTACTGGTGCGATTTGAATAATTCTTTTTTTGTTGGATAGTCCATTTATCGAGGAAGGCTATAGGCTAAATAACATTACGCTATGACCAATAGGAGCAAAGACAGAGCGGTAAATGTGTAAAAAACGGGGAAAATTATTCATTTTTGAAGGCTTTCTTTGCGTGCGCTGCGAAAACGGTTCAAGATACACAAAAAATATGTATGAAAGAATTATTCCTCTATACATGATCTAAAAAAAAGTCCGCGACGGCATATGTCTATCTTTTAAGGTTTAGTCACAATGACCGTTTTTATGGTACCAAATTTGGATATGTCGCATTGTCAAGATCGGGTAACAGCTGAGGTGCGCAAAATAACTATTCCACGCGGACGAAGTCGCGGGCACAGCTAGTTATTTATAATATTGTATTATTTTTATATGTGTATGTAGACATACATTCGACTGTAATCGCATTAGGTATGATTGTATCTTAATTTTGTATTATTATATTACTATAATTATTAAAATTGAAAAGAGGAGATAAAAAATAGACCTTCAGAGTTTCTTGCCTGTTCTTCTTGAGAAGGCTCTCCCAATTTCCGAACAGGTGTAGAATCAATATATTTATTATTATTATTTTTCCTTGTTCGTACAAGGTTTTTATTTTTTTGTTTTTTTTTTATAAGCGTTCTTTTTTTGTTTTGTTTGTTTTGATGTCAATAAGTGCCTGTAAAGGTCTATGTTGAATAAAGATTATTTTGATTTTGATCTTGTTTGTAGGCTCGTTCGCGTAGCGTGTCATCGCCCGGCGGCTCGCGGCCTCTGTCCCCCTACGGGCCGCCCCTGTTGCCCGGCGCCGCTGGAATGCCGTTGTCACGCCCTGCCTTGCACCTTAATTCGCAGGTCAGTATTAGGGTAGACGACTGATTATGGCCGTTTTTATACTATAATTATCTGATTTGAGCAATTTATATCTAATGAAAGTATGTCAATATAGAAATTTCAGTTTAATTATTAATTTATATTGTTTTTAGATTTCAAAAAAATGAGCAATTATTTACGTAATTCTAATGAAACGAACACATTTCTAGCATTCTCACATTAAATGTAACATTTTTTTATACAGAAAGTATACCTATAAACGTACAAATAACAAAGTTATTTTAAAATTTGTTTATACGCTCATACAAATTAGGCGAGTTTACTTAGTTATGACGTCACGATTGCAGTGTTTTTAGTATGGAGCGTTTTAGAGCGACCCGCGACAGCGCCGCAAACATGTCGATGTATCTTCAAAAGTAATAGGTGCAGGTGTACTGTTGGTTCTACAATATTTCTTACTTAAAAGAGTACTCTTATTATATATAGAATTTAAAAAATTGTCGTCTACCCATTTACAAAATTAAAAACTGGACAACTAACAAACTGTCATATAATCCATTGAGTAGATAGAGTCCATCCATAGAGTCCGAGATCCATAGAGTAGATAAAGATTGAAATTATGACGAATGATATGAATATGAAAATAGGCTTTCTTCGTGATTAGGTATTTTAAAATTAATATTGTGAGTTTTTTTTTTATTTTTGAGCCAGATGTAACATTTGATTATTATTTACTTCAACTTTGTGCACAAATGTTAACGTACAAAGGCGGACTTATGGCCGTTTTCACCAACCTTGCCTTAGCTTAGGTGACTCCTAAGTGACATGCTGTCACTTTTTATATTAACTGAAAAGAGTGAGACAGCATGTCTCTTAGGAGTCACCTAAGCTAAGACAAGGTTGGTGAAAACGGCCATTAGGCATTTTATTCTAGTGAACCTTCAGTCGATGCCGTGTAGATGTGCCAAAGGACATTAAAAACATATGCTAAACACATAAAATATACCTATATATAGAATTAATTTAAAAATCCTAATACTTACATGAATTTCAACTTCCCTCTGAAAACTTTATTTTGAACTCTAATGCCCGGTTTCTGAGTACATTTTGTCAATGGTTTATCTGTTCAATAACGCTATCAGTTCGATAACTCCCAACAATTCGTTTCTGAACACCGTAGAATTAGATAAACTCCGTTTAAACTTAGCTTAACCTAACTGACCATTTAGTGCCGTTTATCGGTCCCATAACTTTATTTGACGTTTATGTATCTGTGGTTTATGTATGGCAAACAAAAATCTTAAGGCTATTAACGTGGTAATTTTATGTGAAATTAAATAGTGACAACTACATTTTAAATTATTATATTTAAAAAAGACAATGAGATCTACAATATTAAATACGAGTAGTTCTTCAAAGTCGGATACAGAAGTACTGGAGTTCATTTCTGGAATATCTATACCCAGAAACTTACGAGAAAGAAGAAATTCATTTGAAATGTTAAAATAAAGTACCGCGACACTAACAAAGTAAAACAATTAAACACAAACGAATTCAAAATCCGTGCGAAAGCATGCCATTTTTTTTTCATCTGTAATCTTTTTATTTTATCGATTTATGTGTATGATTCATACAGGCAATACTATCGAAATGTTAAAAAATATTTCATAAAATAGTGTTTTAATACTTAATATCGATAAAAAAAATGTTATAAATGTTTAAATTGTAATTATGGATGAATAAATATAACAAAGTCAATTTTTATTTCATATTTTGTGAACAGACCCATCTAGTGACATAATTTAGAACTACTTAACTGTTTCATAGCTGTTGAAAGCACGGTCCCGCATTCAGAAACTCACTGACAGTTATGAGACGTTTATCTTTTCGATAACTTTGTTGAATCATTAGTTATTGAGAGCTTAGCTAAGGTATTCAGAAACTGGGCATAAGCCCGTTGAGGAGTTTCTCACTTTTTCAATTGTTAAAAAGTCGGTCAAGTTTGTTGAGAAAATCTGCATAAAGGTTTAAGTAGTACCGAATATAATTTTTAATTTACTCGCGTCATTCGATTCCCGAACAGAGTTGACAGGCAAGTAAACGTAGGCGCGTTGACTGTCGTGACGGCGTAGGTACACAGTAAATAATTAATTAAAAAGTATATTTTTAGCTTTCATATAAAATACGAAGAAAGTTTTACTCCAATCTATTATTATTATACATAAGTAATTCGATTTTTGCGTATGCAAAAAATTTACATAAAACTAAACATTTTTCATTCCTCATGCTCGGAAAGGAGCGTTTTCTTGATCTGAGTATTGGGAGGAAAACGCTAGTTCCCACCAGCGGGCGGGAAATTCTCATACTATTTACTTCCCTCCTTAGAGCGGAAAGTAAAATTTTAAAAATAGAACTGAATTAGGTTACGTATATACAATCTTTGGTACAATGATAATAAAAGTCTTTCGCTGAATGGCCAGTAAAACCAAATCCATTCCAAATTCAATTCAATCATTCCAAATTTAAAAATACCAGTGAAAAAGATAATTTTGGCAGGAGGGGAATCTGTAACACAATCTTGATTGTGTGATTTAGGTACCTATTTAAGATAAACAATGAATTCAAGCGATTCTGAAATTTCGGTTCCAGATTCAGTCACGAACGAAGCAAATACAATACACGAAAATCTTTTCCCAAAAAAGGAAGATATTTAAATATTCCGACTTTATAAAGTGGCGAGATGCAAGGAATATAAAATCATTTTCTGAAAATGTATTTTATTTTCCTTGCATTCGAAATGAAAAAGTAGAGTGCTACACACGGGTAAAAGGAATCAAACCCTACTCGGACTATAGTCTAACAACCTCGTAGGGATTGATTCCCATATAAAGCAATCTACTATAAAGTGTTTTATCTACGTTAATAATAATATCAAAACATATTCTAAATAAATTGACAGACATAAGTTAAACACGTAACAAATATAAATTTCTGATGTCTATTTATTTATTTATATTTATTTATTTATTTGCTGTTAGTAATATTTGCGTCACCATAGGCTGGTCTTTAGTTACAATAACAATCATAATAATCATTACTGTTATTATTAGAATTAATTTAAATTATACTTGTATGGGTTATATTAAATTATCACACCTATACATCATTTGGTAATATGCCATAAGCTAGTAACTACTTACTACAAAAAAAAAATACTAAAAAGTATTTTAGAATCTATAAGTCAATAAATCAGTGACTAATGGAGTCTAGCTTAAAGATAATATAGAGGCTTATGTAAATTATTTATGAACGCCTAACCGATTTCATAAAAGGTGGAGGTAATCAATATAATTGTATGTTTTTGTTGATTTGTATTGTTGTCTGTTGCGCAACTATTTAGCCAATTAATTGAGTTCGATATTTTTTTTCAATTGGTCATATTTCAGTTAATAATTATTTTAAATTGAAAAGTCAAAATTTGTATGGAAGGCCTGAGTAATGTGCAGCGACGAAATTTTACCAGAGAAGAGTATAAATTATTGTAGATCATCTGGATAAAGATTAGGTTTTAAATATCTCCCTTTTTTTTGTAAGTAATAATTTAAATTATTTAATACTAGCAAGTTGATGGAATATATTTTTTTAAAGTTTTTTTTTATTTTTATTAATTTGCGCAAGACATGCTGTCAAAGTCGCATTGACAGCGGACGAGTGTCATCATTGGTCACAGACTATGTACATTCAGGGTGGTCAGTAACACAACATGTCTAGAACTTCATGAATTTATAATTACTAAATTTACAGAAAAACGGGGGATTAAAAAAAATATAATAAATTGTAAATTGATGAACATAAAATTACCTATCGATTGATATATCTTACATCTCTGCACATGATTGAGGCCCACTTTTTGTCCATGTCCTTTATCAAAATTTAAACAACCTCGTATGGATTGATTCCTTTCCACCTTTATAAAGCAATCTACTATTGTTTTGTTACAGACTTGGCGTCCAAGTGACCGGTTTGTGAAGCCAGCAGTGCCAGGCTTGAGTCCACTTAGCAGTCGAGTGGCAGCGTCCGAAGTGACTGCCACTGCGCCGGCGGCTGCCTCGACGCCCACACCTTCCATACCTCAGCCTTCCAGCCCGATGGACACGTCCTCTAAGGAGTAGCATAGAATACGGTCGACACCAGGAGACGAATTTTTGAAACGATAGAAAACCAATTCGCATTCGAAATCGTGAGATTCCTATAGTGGTTCAACCCACTCGTTTTGATTTCTACTAGTAGAATATCCAACGCTGACGTGACTTTGACAGTGATCCGTTTCACGTGTGAGTCATCGCCGGATTTTTGTTTTTGTTGTTGTGGTTTTGAATTTTTCTGCGTGAAACGGAATTTAATTAAGAATTTGTTCTTAATGACAACACTGAATTCGAGTGATTAAAAAATCGATAAAATTGTAAGCAGTAGAAAATAATTTCGCGCACGATTTGTATTCGTATTCGAATTCCAAATTCACGTCTAATAATTCAAAAATACGTCTCCTGTACACATCAAACACATTAAAGGCGGGTCTAGATATCTATAGTCGGGTCCACATTAAGGAGTGTGATTCAAATGCGCAAGCACATCGCATGTACTGCAGGTGATCCGAACGCACTGTAATAAAGCGCGCGGTTTTTGTTGTGCTTTATTTTTGTGATATTTTTGCGCAAAGGAGATGTTCCATTTTTGTATGGAAACTGGGTCCATAAAGCATATATTACTGAATTTATTTAAAAAGAAGAGCATAGGTATATTATAAAATATTTAAACAGCAAATATTGGATTTATAAGTAATTTAATAAACACGTTCATTGATCATATTGGTGATGTTACATTTCAATTAAAAGACAGTCGTTTCGATTCTAATACTGCAAGTGACAGCAATTGATAGTGAGAAGTTGATCAAAAATAATAATGAAAATTTTGCATAGCAGTCGAAAGGCGCCTAAAATTTGCGATTTGCAAACTTTGAAGCCGTAAAAGTGTAAAAAGCATTAGACTATTAATATAGTCGAGTGATTAAAATACACACTAAGATACATTATGACTAAAGTGAATACTATAAGAAATGTATTATTAAAAATACCATTATTCAGGATTTTAGGACGGAAAGCAATAATAAGTGGGCCCAGAATAGAACAACAAAATTAAAATTGAGACTAATTCGACACCGTGGCTTGTACGTGCGACATCATATCTTGCAGGTGTTAGACTAAAAATTATCACGGATCGCCGATGGAACGTATAATAAGATCACAAGTTTAAACCAATAATATCGGTCTAACCCGTACCACCATACCATTCATGCTACATGATTCTGAATCATGCATTGCAAGATGGCCGATCCGAAATGTTCCGATGTGGGCTCGGATAATCACTTGCCCGATTCGACCTTTATATCCGTTTCGATGTAACTTACATCGCATCCTATTTTTATGGTCACGGATCAAATTGATATTTACACATTTTGTTGAATCGTATTGACAAATAAAATAAGCCGACCTTAGTAGATCGGCCGACTCGACATGAAACGACACTTCACGTATTATATCGTGTATCGTATCGATAGTGGCGTATTGGCGAAACTGCCATCGTATAGGGCATATAATATATATGTGGACCCGGCTTTATCATCGTAATAGATGTCTTGAATTTTGTCGTTAAAAATGAAGCCTTTACGCACACTGACGCTGCCCAACTGTTTGTAACAGTTAAAAGTTAATATGTTACTCTACCTGTAAATTACTTAAAACATTATGACTTTGCTTATATTTTTGATATCACTCCTAGGACTGTTTAATATTAATCGTGATACTATTACTAAATTTGCCTAAGATCTGTGCCATCAGCTTCTATCCATGATTTACTATGAAAATGATAATTACTTAGGACAGTTTCTCTTTTTGTGGAAAGTTTGTTAGGCTAATCGTGGTTCTGTTTTTAAATTGTCTAAATATACGTGCCATCTGGCTGATTATGCTTATAAAGGAGATGTTCCATTTTTGTATGGAGGCTGGGCCCCTCTCAGCCTACAGTAATAAAATATTATTTTATGAAAAGAACAAAAAATAAGGAACCTTTATCCGTAAGAAGATATTTTATTTATATAAAAAGAAAAGGTTTTGAAGAAGATTAATAAAACAGCAACCCAAAGCTTTTTTTATATTGGCAACTTCAATTTTGATTGTCACAATGAGTGACATGACCGATGTCAAAAACTTCTTCTTCTTCTTCTTTTATTGTTGGCAATCTGCTATCTTCAGTCAAAAACTTCACCGCCACTACCAAACTAGAAGGATGTCACTGTCACACTGACAATGACATTACGATGATAGGACTCTCATTATTTAATAAAAATGCAAAGGAAACTACCCAATACAACCAGCATCTACCGTTTCATTTTCAGGAATAAATCTGCAGTAAGAGCATATATTTACTATCAGAATTTATTAATAGTTTCGGAAAAATAATATAAATAGCTTGACGCCTTCATTAAAACCTATAAATATAAAAAAAATCTGTATGAAAGAAACCAATATTGGAGACTTTAAATATTATTTTTTAAAAGTTCGCAGGTTTTTCTTTTTGGAAACTTTGTCTTAGAGGGGAGATCTATCAGAAAAACATCACACAGTAAGTGTAGAAAAATAATAAAAAATGGGGCCCAAAAAAAACGTCTCCTTTATAATAATCCTCCTTCGTGAAAGTTTTTCGTACTAATCAATACCATTTTACGGGAATGCAGCGACTTTTATGCTTACATCAGACAGAAAATAGCTGTAAATCTTGCTATAGTAGCTTGTGGTGTTGGTGTGCCAGGTTGCAGACAATGTAGTGTTTACCGACTTTTAAGATTAGTTAACGTCGCAATTTGACATTACAATTTTGCTAAGCAGCGTCGATATAGAAGCTTTTTGTTAACTACAGTAGCGTTTTGAGTACAAACGCTACTCAGAAACGAGTGGCGTCTAAAATTTCTTACCATATAAATTTGACGCTACACTTAAAAAAAATATTATGTGCAATATGTCTGTAATCTAATGACATTACACATTTTGTGTACTTTGCAACATGTTTTGTATTTCTGATATGGACTTAGTCATTATGTGTTTTGTAGAGCCGTGTTCAATATTGTTGGTTGTTCGCTACTTTTGACATCCGTACTTTTGTATTCGTAATTTTCCCGTACCCGTAAAACTGATCACTATGTTAAAATAATTTATTAAAAATGGTCATACCACCACTTTGACGATACTGGTTGCTACAGCATAAATACAATTAATTTGATATATAATGAATCAACTAGAATACTTTTGACCATTGACCATGACCATTTTGTTCGAAATTCGCGTTAAATCGGTTATATACATTATACAGGGTGTCTCATTCAAATCGGTCAGTATGGCAAAGTCTGAAACTATAAGACATACGAAGATCTGTTCTGAGGAACCATGTCATCGATTTTAATAACAAGAAAAACTGCATTCATACATTTTAAAAATCATCTGTACTCCGTTCGGGAATCGAACCCGATTGTTTTGAAAAAAAAACCTACACTATTTCTATTTAGATATCGATTGTGTAGGTCTTAAGCAGTAAATGTCTCTATGAAACATGATGTCTAAAATGAATAAAATGCATTGTTTTCACATACTTTATTTTATTTTAGTAGGTGCTCGAAGTGACCGCCGCTTTTTTTAATACAATATTCAACACGTTTAGGTAACGATCTTATGATTGCATTTTGTATCTTCATGTGGTGAATTTGCGTTAAAATTGTCTCTATGGCAACTTTTAGGTCTTCAACGGTATCATAACTTGTTTTGTACACTTCATCCTTAACGTATCCCCACAAGAAATAGTCCAGAGGCGTTAAATCGGGCGACCTTGCGGGCAAAATTTGGTAGGACAAAAATGGCAATGTCTCTTGGCAACAATGCATTTTATTCATTTTAGACATCATGTTTCATAGAGACATTTACTGCTTAAGACCTACATAATCGATATCTAAATAGAAATAGTGTAGGTTTTTTTTTCAAAACAATCGGGTTCGATTCCCGAACGGAGTACAGATGATTTTTAAAATGTATAAATGCAGTTTTTCTTGTTATTAAAATCGATGACATGGTTCCTCAGAACAGATCTTCGTATGTCTTATAGTTTCAGACTTTCCCATACTGACCGATTTGAATGAGACACCCGGTATGTAATATATTGAGATCTTGAAAAAATTTCTTATCAGTTGATCACCATATAAAACCTGAATACAAATTCCACACCAAAAATACTAAAAATACATCAAAACAAGAATGTAATAATCTTCATAATTAGGTGAGCATTATAGTATTTTTTGTAGTGCTATTAATTATTTCCCATTTAAAATTATGAAAATCCTGTGATCGGTAAAAAGTGGGCTTGGTACGTTATGAAATGTTATTAGGACACAATTTTCGTAAACACTAATGTTTTGATTTTCATGTGATGTTTTATTATGTTAATTGATGACTAAACTAAATAATATGATTCTGTAAATATCTTTTGGCCTTTTTAAATGTAAAAACAGTAGCTTGTAACAGTTTTGATAAATGTTATGCTATAGACGAAATTTCTATGTACATAACGTCAATTAAGTTAGTTTCTTATAGTACTTACTGTATTATACTAATAGTACTACTGTATTATATAGTTATATAATACAGTAAAGGTAGCTTGCTGCGTTAACATACTGCTTCTTAAAGGCGCGGTTTTCAAGATTATTACTAAGTAACCACTTCGATTGCTTCGTTGTAAATATCAGTATTCGTACATGCTCGCGAACACATTCGTACAGCAAAGACGCGATTTCAACTAAAAGTAGCGTGTAACGCATTTGACTTAGTGGGAAATCTATAGTACCCCTCAACTATATTAATATGTACATGCACGAGGGCACCAAACAGAAAAAATATAATAATATCCGGATTCATACATGGAAGAATAAGTAAAATTCTAAGAATAAGGGGGCGTACTCTTAAAAACGATATTCGATATATCGTGAACTTCGTCATGTCGTATCCTACTCTTAGTTACTATCGTTTAAAGCGTTCCACCGAACGATGTCACCGACGTCAAATTTGCGAAAAGTAATACGATACGGTTTGAGGTGTCGTTGTAATTATCGTAAATTTGACGTTTATTTTGCGAATGTTCGTCTGTCAAATTCAATTTATCGTTGGCATTTGAGGCTTTTTTATGTCAAAATTGATATCGTTCGTTCGATCGTTCGGTGGAATGCTTTAAACGATAGTAACTAAGAGTAAGATACGACATGACGAAGTCCACGATATATCGAATATCGTTTTTAAGAGTACGCCTACAGGTTCAGTCAATGCTGCACAGAACATTAACTTATCAATCGATATTATAGTTCCACGTCCTGAACACTGAACAGTATTACAGAAACTGGTTCAAATGTATGAAGACGAAAGTATAATATTGAAAACATAATAAATGCTTATCTATATTTTTAGCGAGAATAAGACTTGTACAAAGCAAAATGTACAATAGAGATTCATTTCACTTTTTTAGTTTCCTCTACGAAACTGGACTGTAATTATTATGGAAACTAAAATTTATTGAATGTCTATGAAATGGTTTTGTGTGTTAATCAATTATACATTTGTATATTCTGCTCTATGAACACTATCTCATATATGTTATAACAAATTTCTTTCCTTTTCTTTGTAGCAGCTTGGAATCCTAGTAATATGGCCTCTTTATTTATTATGATTGACATGCAGCAAATAAATAGATTAGTAAAATAGAGCTCCTAAATGTACGCTATTAATGGCCATGTGGCTAATTTGTGACTTGTTTAGAGAGGTCATCTGTAAACCTCTTGTGGTGTCAATTCTGACGTGAAAATCTGTTTGGGCGTGTATTTTTCGAGCTGCTGGTTTGATACAGACTGAGATATGCGCGAGTGATTGAAGTAGAAGATATCTATATTTCTATCTTGTTATTACGTTGTTTTATTTAGGATTATGTTTTGATTGTTTAAATTTGAGGCCTGATTGAGGAGAGATGTGTCAGAGCGGAATGGTATTTGATAATTTTAGTACGATGACATTCGAGTGTTATTTTATAGGTGTGAGATTTATTGTAAGATGGGGTTGTGAAGAAACCCCGGTATTCCATTGGTATTAATGTTTACAACGATAAATTGCTCGTACGTCGTAGCGTACTCACAGGTGCGCCATTTTTTTAACTTTTAACAATAATGCCTCAAACTTTTGTTAGGATCTTTAAAATAAACATTTTATGAAAGTGTTTCTTTTTCATTGCAGTTATAAATCATTTAATTTGTTGTAGTTTCTATTGTTACCTGCGGCATTTTTATAAAGAATCGCTTGCCTGTTTGGATGTGTACTCAACTCACTGCCCTTCTAGTTTGGCACGCTCCATGAATTTTTCCTACTAATATGCAGAGAATTATTTTTAATTGGTAAAAATATAACTTAATATAAGTCGCTCCGTGTGAAACATGGTTATAATGAGGGTAGACAGGTGTATTAGAGACCTGATGTACCGATATTATAACATACAATTAGGTTAGTATAGTGATTTGAAGAAATAATCAGGCTTTGAAACTTACGGCAGTGGGTTTTATTATTTATAGGCTGTGTAATTTCACTTACGAAAGTTGTTAGAAGATTCATGTAAAGATCTTAATCTAAATATTTGGTATGTCATTGAGTTTTTTCACTACTTCTATAGAATGTTAGATGAATAGTTGTGTACTGTTGTGAAAGTTTTGTGCCCTAAGGGTGAATATAACTTGTTTGACAGCATCTATGGCGGTGGTGAATCAACTTATGAATATGATTCAATGATGCAATTTTCACCTAAACATTTTATTTTTTTCAATGTTATATTAAAACGAAAGTAAATAATATCCATTAAAATAATGTGGTTTCATTTCTCATTTCCTTCACACATCCAACAATAAACGTAGATTTTATCCAATGTAGTATACTTCTGAATAGTAACATAAATATGCATTGGTCAACTTAGAATATATTTTTTTAAATATTTTTATTATATTTTAATATTTTTATTATTCCTGTTGTGCTTGATTTTATATTTAGGAATCGGAATTTGAAATAATGCAGTAATCAGTGATGATTTAGTCTTCGCACTTTGCGACTAAACGGCAGGTCCGAGGTTGGTGCTGTCATGTACCAGTGAATTTCACAATTTATTTCAATGACTACAGTGTAGGTACAAAAGTTGCTTTAATCTCGGTTAACAGTTATTTCAAAAATCTGTTCTAAGGGCTACTTTTATTTGGGTCTCGGTGGGGAAGTATATGGGCTATTATAACTATCTACTTACTACGATACGATATAGAAAACTACTTTAGTTTCTTAGTTTTAGTGAAAATTAGTTTCGTGTTGCATCTTAGTCTCTTGGTTGGTCTGAATTAATTATGTTACGAGATCGATCTTTCTTCAACTTTAAAAAAGGTTATTCGACTATATGTTTTTGTATGTTACGTGATTATTCAGGCAAATATGAATTTTGATACTTTTTTATTGTTTGGAAGCACCTTTATTTCAGAGGTACTTCCATATTAATTTTATTCAAATTAGAGGATACTCATTCATGTCTTAATAATTTTGAAATTGAAATTTATAATCTATATAAATATGTAATTGGAATACATATGGCATATCAGCTCGAGAGGGAAATTAGCAGCGACCATGACCTGGTTGAAACGTTGGCCAATAAAATGGTATATCGTGTTCATTTCATGAAATTGTTCCATATTTACACATGTACATGTGTATGTGTTGTTCCATATGTACACATATAAACTCTTTTGCAAAAAAAAAAAAACGGGCACATTAGATTTTTTTCTTGAGCATGTGTGGGATGTTCTAAAGAGACGGGTAAGATCAGTGCAACCTGCTCCACAAAACATCAGGGAGCTAAAAAGAGTCATTGCAGAAGAGTGGGAACGTATTCCTCAAAACGTTATTAAAAACATCGTGGAAAGCATGCCCAGAAGGATTCAAGCTGTGATTTTGGCAAGAGGAGGTCACACTCGTTATTAGGTTTTACATTTGTAACTTTATTTAATTAAAAAAAGTTTTGTCTTTATTGCCGACCACTTCTCATTGTTTGGGCGTATACATCGATTTTAAAGAATCCATCGTTTTTTTCTTTTAATTGCTCGAATCCACTTCACGCGCATTAATTTATACGATTATAAGTAAACAGCCAACGTCAAAGAAATTAATCAACTAAAATCGACCTTAGAACGTAAATTTCCTTAGGTGCCCGTTTGTTTTGCAAAAGAGTTTATTCATTATGCAACACGAAAGATGGAAAGTTATATTCCTTTATATTTTGACACTCAAAGTTATAAATAGCTCCTATGATATTGCGTTTTATTAGTGATGCTGCGGGTACTTGCAATCTGGGTCGTTTGCTTGATTAGCTCCACATAAACTAATTTTGTGGTAAAACAGCAGTTTTTTAATGTGATATTGACAAAAAAACAGACTGCACACCTGATGGTAAATGGTTGTAGTCGCTTATAATACATGTCATCCCTGCGAGATATGCAGGAAATTTGCATCCGTTACAAGAATTATATTGTATGATGCCAATTTGTAATAAGAATTATTATTAAGGTACTCGGTAGTTGCACTATATATCTGTCGAAGGGTAAGATGAGATATACGAGAAACATGAACACCTAAACACGATATGATAAAGCGCTGAACTGCCAACATACAAAGTAATTTTCTTTTAACAGTTCAATGTGATATACGTTGTATGTACATTTATGTGATCAACATTTTTCTTTATATCAAAACATTCATATTCATTTGTAGTCGTCTAGCTCAATGTTATTTTTGAGTTATTCGCCGCAACAATGCCGCAGACATGTGGCTTCAAAAGCTGTAATCGCAGATAGGTACACTAGGTATTTTCACAATATTTATCAGCTAAGCCTTATATTGTAAAAAAAAAAGAAAAGCTTCAAATTGATTTATTTAAAATATTCTGATTACACTGCCTCTTAAAATGGTGTTAATGAATAGACTGTTCCATATACGCTTTTACCATAGACTACTGCCATCCCTTCCATACCGCCTTCAGCGAACAACCCCAATCCATATCGGCAGAGGATACGCAGACCGCGGATGTCCTTAGCGACCACCCTAACCAACTCACGCAGGAACTTCTAGACCTGCAAGTAGGCCAGTCATTAAAGCCTGAGACCCGAAAGAAATTAGTAACTCGCTAAAATTTTGAGGGGTCATTAAGGAAGGTGAAATACCTTACCGTGTGATTTTGCAGCGCTCTGGGGTGTACCGAAAGGGTTGAAAGGGATGAAAAGTGATTTGTGTTAATAACATTGTCAAAAAAATTAGTAACACGCTGCAAACTTAGAATTAGGTTGTTCTCATTGTTTTGTAACGTGTATTAATTTTGCAGCGTTTTGTAATGTACGGAACATTGTTTATTATTAAAAAACAGTAAAATTTGTTAATCTGTTGAATCTACGAATACAAGTATTTGTAGTTTCATTAAAGTCGTTAATCTCTTGCTTGCAACTTAAAATCCGAAAATAGTACTTTATTTGTAAAATTAAAATCGTGATAGCTTAGTTTCCGGTTAAGATATTTTTATTGTAGGTATTATTGATGGAACTAGTTAATGGGCTTTCGTAATGATAGTTGCAACACTTCTATTCATTATAGAAGGAAGTAAATAAACCTTTATCACTATATGCAAATGAAGTCCGATGTAGCCGTTCGGCATTTACAATGGCCAAAGAAATCGCGTTTTACGCACGGACCATAAACTGAGCAAACCGGGATCGTCAAAGTATAGGTAGTGCAGGCTTATTTGTCTTTGACTGTTGGCTACAGGTAGAGTAATTTGCATAAAACCTCCCACGATGAATTTCAATATTTGATCATCTATTTTGGCCACCATAAAATAAGGGAATGTTGGGATTATGTACCTATTCGTAGGTTTGGCTTACAATTTTGCCTCTACTGGGAGATATAGTAATGCATTCTTTTGCGAATATTATTTTAAACAAGTAGATATATGACCCGACGAACTTCGAACCGCTACGAATGGATTTGTGCTGTCCTGTACCTGCAGAAGATTGTGTAATACCTAAAATTAGAATAATATTCATTTTCTTTACAACCAAAGTTTTGAAAAATGAAAATTAGAATAATATTCACTTTCTTTACAACCAAAGTTTTGAAACCTTTCTTTAACTAAAATAATATTATACCTGCGGTTCTATCGTTAATTTAGGTATTGACATATAGTAGATATTTGACATATAGTAAATTATCGAAGTCGTCGTCGTCGGGTTATCCGCCTTTGAAGGATCGGGTATCGGGCATTTATTGTGTGTTATCCGAGCATCTTAAAGAGCTCGGCGGTATCAGTAACATTTAATACCACCTTTGCTATCCTCTCGGATATGATGCGAGCTTTCCCTATCGGGTCTTCCCCCAGACCTAGATACAACGACCAGCAAGCAAGTCTGACTTATGCCATGCCGGAGGAGCTCGGTGAACCGCCGGCTCGCCACAGCCGGGGTATGCAATTTAATGCATTTTCCTCAGGGGAACAAAAAAAAAAAAAAGGTTATGATGATGGTGGTCTTATCTGGTAATGGGTCGTTTTATTGAGTAGTTTTGCGGTAAACTGTTAGCCTAAGCGACGGTCTCTGGTCAGATGTTGACTTCCATAGGGCGGAACTTGCTGACAAAGCAGTCTTGGCTACGATGACTCTTCTCGTGTGTAAGATATAGTTGGTGAAGGAGACGGCAATAGTATTTTGCCGTGGTCTGTCCTCTGAAGCAGCTCGTACGGCAGGGTATGTACGGAAGAGTATGAAGGGAAATATAGGGAGAAATGCTGTAGAGGTGGAGGTAGAGCTCGTTGCCAGCGCGATAAAATATTGCGATAAACTGAACGAGTTTGAACTGAAGCCATCCGTCGTTACGTCCCTGGCTATGACGTCATTCGTATAATATTAGCTCATTATGATTCCATTAGATTTTATATTGTAAATATCAACTGCAAACGAATGTAAACTCATTGTAGCTACACCGAAGACACACCGATTTACATTATATAACTAACTGTAAATAGTATAATCATATTTAAAAATATATAAACTACAATTCTTTATGCGTAGGTCAAATCAAAAAATTATGTTTAATATATGCTGTCGCATTTTAATAAAGGACTATATTGAGTTCTGAAAGACCAGTCTCTTAAAGTTTAGTTTTATGGGTACATTACACCTATGTACATTAGCGATTGAATCTAAAATTGAAATTAGAGATTTCGGTAACGAGCGTTTAGTATTATTATAACTCAGGATAATTTTGATTTTTCAAATCGATAATCGTTTCTACATATCGTTTTTAGATTTATAAAATCAAAATCAAATCAAAATTAACTTTATTCAAATATGATTTTATAGAAAGCTCTTTTGGAATCGTCCAATCGTATAGGCAGGCCGAATGTCTGTTTGCCACCATAGATCAGAAATCATAAAATCCGATAATTTAAAACAAAAACGTTTCTAGAGCCTTGGAACGTTTTAAATCAAATATAATTTTAATATATTTTTGAAAACAAAAATTTCATATACCTAGTCTTGCCATAAATATTGAAATATAGAAAAAAACATTTTTTTTATCTGCTTAAAACATTTATTACTTTTACACTATGTTAGTTTAGTACATAAATATAAATCAATTAAAAGTATATAAAGCTTATTCGAAGTGGTCTCCATTGGCTGCAATACAGTCCTTTAAACGTTGAGGCCAGTTATCAATAGAAGCACGCACTCTTTCCATGGGAAAATTCTTCACTGCCAATCGTATAGACTGTTTTATGGACTCCAAATTATCATGGCGTTTAGAGCAAGCTGTACTCTCTAAAATTGACCATAAATCATAATCTAGTGGATTAAGATCGGGACTAGACGACGGCCAGTCTTCAGCTCTGATGAAGTCCGAAACGTTCGCTTCTAACCAAGACTGCGTGGAACGAGCTTTATGACCCGGCGCCGAGTCTTGCTGGAAGGACCATACTTGGTTATTGAACATGGTGATGTTAAGGGGCTTAACTACCTTCTCAAGAATGGTATCTTGATATACTTGTGCCGATGTTTTGATACCTTTTTCACAAAAATATGGCTCAGTCACTCCTTCATAGCTAACACCCCACCAAACCATCACTGAAGTCGGATAATGTCCACGTTGCACTCTGTCGACTAATTGGGAAGCTTCCTTAGAGCTTTGAACATAAATACGGTCATTTTGTTTGTTAAAATGTTGCTCTATTGTAAAAATTTTCTCATCCGTAAACAATTCTGTGACCTCCCTTTGCGTACCGTTTTAGTAGTTGTTTCGATTTTACCACCCTATTCTTCTTTAAATTATCAGTTAAGAAGTGACCAGTGCGTCTCTTATAGGCTGTAAGTCCTAAGTCATCTTTTAAAATACGTGACATGGTTCTAGGTGCTATCTTCATTTCCCGAGATAAAATCTTTTGCTTTCGGACGGATTTCTTCGAATTCTTTCCCTTACTGCTTTGACCACCTTTTTCGTACGAATACTACGTGGACGGCCAGATCTTTTTCTATCACAAACAGAGGAAGTCTCATTGTACCTATTAATAGCCCGGTACACAAACATTTTACTAATACCAAGGGTATGGAGAGTTTTAAAAATTGCATTTGGCTCCATACCTACTTTGTGTAATGCAATCACAGCGATTCGGTTCTCTTTATCACCCCACTCCATTTTAATATCGCAAAATATTATAAATTGTATTGGCGCCAAAATGAGAAAACACAATGAACAACCGTATACAAATGAGAGATTCGAAATTCAAATGTAATATTTTTTTATTTTTAAGTGTATCAATATTTATGGCCAGACTAAGTATTATACTTAAGAACTTTTTTATAACAGAATCGCATATTTTGGTTATTCTACATAGTTTGGGATCTTTTAGTTAAATAACAAACTAGACACATCTATAATACGCTACTCTACACCTATATACTCTAGACAGCTATAATAGAGCTATAGTTAAAAAAAAAACATCCACGTTATAATTAATTTAGTAATTTTAGTTAATGTTACTAAATTAATTCGATTTGATTGTGGGTTGGAATATTCTGCGGAGCGGCATCTAAGTTTATTTGTGTGACTGATAATAAAATCGAAAATATGTTTGCGTTTGCATTTGTGCGAGTGTCGTATTATACGTAGGAAGATTGAATTGAATTTCTGTGATGGTTACGAAGGAACGTTTATCATAATAAATATAGTTTGTATTTACTATTAGTTTACGGAAAGGAAGTAATTTCTCTGTATCCTAATAATCTACTGTTATAATTTTTATACAATTGAAAGTTAGGCAGCTTATTCTCGGCCCTTCTACTGCAGTGTGTCAAGATGAAAATCTTTCATGCGAGTGTTGCCAATGATGGCATATGGCACGGGAATTTGTACAGTAGGCTTTATAAAGAGGCCCAAAATCATCAAGAGGGTATAGCCCATCATTAGATAGCCCTCGAAATCACTTTGCCAAAGAGACTTAAGGTTCGTTAGCTTTTAATAATTGATCATTGTATTAATTTAACATATATCCGGTCCATCCCTGTATTATTGCCATTTTGCTTAAAATTATTATTTATAATATAACATTTAGGATTTTACCACTATCTATTATTATTGATTGACTTTATAGCGTCTTTAAAAATTTGTAAATTAATCCCTAAAAATCCTAGCGTACCAGACGTGATCTATTAACATCTAAGCCCAGCATAACTTTATTAATTGGAAATTATTTTTATCAGTATACGGCAAACAATTATTGATGTAAATATAAATTTGCAGAATTTTACAATCCGTCACTTACTGAGAAGGAAAAGATAGATGCATACACTGTGCACTTGAGAGCACAACTTTGGTAGACCGATCAGGGTTGACCGACACACTAACTAGATGCGGTATACCTCAGGATATCCTTTACGGAGATGCTCATTAGTCTTTGTCTATCGACTAACAATCCTATTCATTTTTGAATCTACTTTGATTTTTTTATGAGAACTAGGTACTTGTTATTCTTTTGTTTCTAGGTGCCTACTATATAGAAGGATGGGAATGTGCAATATTAGAAGAAGTAGGGGACTGTGTTGATGTAATGTTCAAAATTTTGATTCACATTCTAACCTACGAGTATCTGATGTGTCAGTATTAGCTGACTTGCGAACCGAATACCCTGTAAGTATTGACGAAAATCCTACGTATTGCTGTATTGGTCATAGAAAAAAAAACTTTAAGATAAATTACTCAGTTACTTATTTTACTTTAACATTATATTTATTTTGTGAATTTATACTAAATTATAATATTAGATAGCTTACTACAGTGGATTTACGTTATTTTACTTCTCAGAACACTTCTATGGTTGCGACAATAAAGGTAAATTACATGTGGATTGGGAGGTAAAACAACTATGAATGCGACACGGTTTTCTCATATATACTTTTATTTTAATAATAATGATATGTGATAGACAACATAATTTTATTCTAATTTATTATTGTTACATTTCATTCAATTGCTCACACGTCTATACAAAATATATTTTAACAAAATACAATTTTTTTAAACTTATTTTGATATTAATGGCCTTATTAAGGAATATCCATTAAATTTTAACTGGAGGGCGACTATAAAAGGGTACTTCCGTCTTGCCCATTTCTACCGCGTAACAGTCCTAAAAAGGTCCTTGCAATTCTGCCAATTGCAAATCATTATCGGAATTCTTTGCAGATTTTTCGCTTTTTTTCGTAAAATAGTCATAGAATTCAATTCCAATTGATGCAGTTGCAGATTCTGATCGGAGGTTATGTTGCCCTATTCAAATAATCAACCGTACTATGATCAAAATTTAGAGTTTATTATAATTATTTTTATAATAATTAATCAATAATAATAATGTTCCGGTTTGATGGGTGAGATAGGCAGTGAAATTACTGGGTACTATTAATAGCAATGTGCACTGGGGTTATTGTAAGAGTTGCAGATTTGCCGCAAATGTCACAGGAACCATGTACCATAAGCTGAGTAGTCAGTTTGTTTGTCAATATACAAAAATAAAAGAATACATAGTTATATCGGTTGAAATAGTATTGGAACAAAATATAATTTTGTAATTAGGTTCAGTTCCTAGTCATATTGTTTTTGTGTGTATATATATCTACCAACTGTAAGAACAGTTAACTTCGAATCAGATGCTGCATAAGTTACTTACCGAAACTAGTCATGACATTATTTCGTCAAATAATATTTACATAAATAAGTCAAATAACTTCGATAAACTGTATTTTTCACTAACTCCAATATTTAAATTTTTGGATAAGAAAACAAATAAACTCTCGAAATTAGATTCAAATAGAAACGTAAAGCGTTAGCCGAATGGACCGGCTCGTTGTCATAAAGCTTGTTAGTTGTTTGCCGAGAGACGAATGGTTGGCGTAGTGTATTGATCCTTCCAATAATTATCGAACACGTTTCATGTCACCATGTTTGAACACGTTTAAACACAAAAGTGGACAAGTCTGGCGGATACGGCGCGAGTCATGTTTGTAAGTTTACGCATGGAATCGTAAAATAGAGGCAGGCAGTAGGTAGAGCTAACATAGACAACAGTGAGAGCTACGCTGGTTCGGTTTAAAACACATTACAAATAATTTGTTGTTTCCTCATGATGGGCCTGTATACTATTTGAGAATATAATCAAAATACTGTAGGCCAGTAACCACATTCTTTTTTAATTAAATAAGGTATACAATGTAGATACATACATTCTCTTGTTTTTTTCAGTTTGATACCTAACCCTTGACTCTCTTCTAGGGTACGGTTGAAAATCCGTGTTTTATCCTTTTAGGACGAAAATTTCTACAGAGTCTTGTGTGCATTAAAATTTTAGCATTTACTTTTGGATTCCTCTATGCAAATGTTGTTTTCAGATTTGCGTATTTTTGTCTAAATGAACGATATGTTTATTTAGGTAGGTAAGTAACCAAATACTTAAATATTTTTCACTATCCTTTAATAGTAATATCTATACTTCCTCTTTAATCAGAATTTATACAAACTAGCTGACCCGGAGAATTTCGTACCGCCTAATAGTCATGATATACCGAGCTGTCAACTAAAACAATAGTGGATTCCAAAGTCCAAAAAAATCTTCCTAATTTTTTTTTCCAACTTTGTTATATTAAACAGTTATCCAGCTATTATGGACTTGATCGAATTCAAGACATAAGTGATCATTTCAGCTGCTCTTTTCTAGTTATAAGTGATTTTTATGTTTGCTACTTTATTTAATGTATGTATGTTTCTTCATTATTATTATAATAAAAGTAAGAATATTGTAACTACTAATTTTATCGTGAGTTAACTGTACACACTAAAGTCAACTAATCCGTATTAGGTCAGTATGGTTGACTAACGACTAATGGTCTTAAAATAGGGTAGGCTCGCGCCCCCTTTAAATGAGGTGCTACAGGTGCCTCAATACGGGATACTTAAGAAGCGACTGCAGGAGGAGGACTGGAGCATGCTGTGCTACCGATGCGGGGAGCCGGGACATAAACTTGCTACGTGTTCGTCAAAGCCTAAATGTCCCCTTTGCACAGCGGCTGGGAAACCAGCGGATCATCACCTTGGGGGAAAGACATACTCTTCCCCCAAGGCTAATGTCATTACGAGACGACAGAGGTCGGCTATAAGACCCGAGACCTCTGAAGAAACGGCGATGGAGGTCACCGATGGCTCCAACGCCAAGAGACGGGCGCGGGTGGAGAGGAAGCACGCCCTCCCCGTGTTACAAAAATTGTGCATCTCCGTGACACGTAGTGTCGGGGAAGTGCGGTGACGAGAGCCGTGCATGAACATCTGCGTGGCTCCCCAAAAGGTGGTCAGGGAAGATGGAAGGGGCTTGCTACGGGGCCGGGTACGCATCGACGGAGCCGCATTTAGCATCTGGCAGAGTCCTATATATATAACCTCGTGCTGCTCCCAAGCACGAAGTATGCGTAACTGTATTACCCTACGTTAAAAATAAAAGGCTCGCGCCCCTAGATGGAGATAAATATGACTTGTGATAAAGATGAACTGCTTAATCAAACCTTTTTGAGTCTGGTGTAGTTGTATTGTTAGCCAGGTTTTGTTTATACTTGTTAAAGTAAATATAAACTCTTTTTTAACAATTAATTTAGTTATGTTTGTTACAAAATATGTAAAACAAACGGTATTGTTGGTTGAATTTAATAATTATACATATGTTAAAATTATTTTCGCAGAACCCTAACTACTTAGAAGTTTTAACTATAAGTATATATAACGTTAAATGTACAAATGTAAATGTTTATTTTCTTTCTGAGAATCTTGAAACTGTCTTCTATAGGACTAATGTTTTAGTTCATAAGTATTTGGTGCAAAATATTTTCGCCTGTAGTTATATGTTTACCTCATCTGCATATTTTACAGTTGTGTGCGTTTTTTACTTCTTTTTTCATCTTTAAATATTAGCGAACGTATTGTATGTAAGAAGTAATTCGTAATGAACAAAATCAAAAAGCTTTTTTATTATTATTATGACGATCATCAATAGATAATTTATAAAGAACAGTTCTATTGTTATAACTCCATAAAAAATATTATTTGACTGAGACTGTAATTATGACCTACTTAATTATTTATGGATAGGATATATCACTATACTATTTGTGCCAAGGTGTTAATTTCAGGAGGTTAGAGTAGCGTGAATTTTATTTATATGAAAAGTTAATTCATGCCCTGCTAGCACGTAGTGTGTAAACGGCGGAGTTAGCATGGGGCTCCGAACAAACAAGCAGCGTCTGCGCAGGCGTAATGTACGCGTGCGTCACTCGCACCGGGCGGCTGACACTTCTCTGTTATTTTTAAATCCTTTCAAATTTATAAGCAAAGCAGTATATTTAGCAAAGTGAAGTAGTCAATAATATATGAAAACACTGCATAGTTGCAATGAGTAGATATCATAAGAAATATAAACCTTCTTTGATGATACTGATGAAGAAAAAAACACTGATTTCTGTCTTACATCATTACTATTACTATTTGTTTTCATCAAACGCCACTTGAACAGTTACTCCAAATAATCACAAATATATTTCTTTACAACGATGGTGGAAAAAGATCTACGGCCTGCCTAATTGTATGCAGTCGCCGTAGCCTATTTAGACGCAGACGTTTGCAACACTAAAACATCATCAATGCTTTGTCGACTCTTTAAAAACCTATTCACTCCTTTCTATAAGAACCTAATACTGTATTCCCCGAGGAAAACCTTGGCAGCGAGCTTATGCCACAATCGTACATGCGCGAGAATAAATTCCTCACAAGCTATTTAGGCTTCAGCTTTTGAGGATTAACATCTTGCCGATGGCCAGCGTCCTAACAGTAGATTGTGGTTATTGGCATGATGTCAGATAATTCTTCGGGGAACAACCTATTGTACAAGTGATAGAACACATATAAATTATTCTTTTAAAATCCTTACTCATATTAAATAAATAAATGTGTCTTATATTTACTTACACCAATTAGCCTAGACCAAGTAAGCTCTATAAGGCTTATGTTCTCGGAACTAGGGTAACGGATAGATTAAATATATTATACATATATAAATATTTTTGTTACAAATATATATTAATAACCATAACTAGGTTACAAATGATCGCATTCATCACATAAGCATCTGACTCCACCGGGACTCGAACCCGGGACCTCAGAGATGGCGACACCTTCAAACCGGTGTACTCAACTACAGAGGTAAATAAATGCGAAAGAAAGTCTGTGTCTGCCTGTTGAGCTTTCACGCCAAAACTACTGAACTGATTTACACTGACTTACACAGATAAGCTAGCCTGAAAAAGGACAAAGGTTACTTTTTAATGCAAATAAATGGCTGGAAGGGGTTGAAATTTTTACCGCGGGAAAGTACATCGTTTGGAAAATGCGATATAACGCGGGCTATAATAATATGTTGATTGTGGAGCGGGTATAATAATTTGATGACTGTGTTTTAATTTAGGTGTTTATTTATCTCAGAGTTATATATGATGTAGTGACCTTTTAGATCTCGTGTAGGTATTCAGATATATACTGATTTATCGATTACAACACTAAAAAGTCAGGGGGAGTAGCACTAATTATTAAATTTTGCTGAGTAATATTCTTCACATACACAATATACTTTAATACCTACGTCTGCTTTTGCTACATTTTAAAACGTCGAAAACGTGAACAAATATTTAAAATTCAACATTTACACTCAGTAGTTTCTGAGAAGGGTTTGAGGCGAGTTTGATTAGTAAATGAATAGAGCCTGTTTTCATAGGATCCGCGTGTTTAACACGAGGACAAAGAAAGTATGAAATTTTGTTTCCAGAAATATGCTCACTATAAATTCGTCACAAATATGTACTTATGAACGATTCGATTCTAGATATTTTACTAATATAGGGTGATTGGGGGACTCTTTTTTGATTGCTACACCGTTGTATATAACGCCAGAGACCGATGGCATGTTTAATTTTACCCCCTACTCCTACCCAAAATCATGGCTTGTAATTTATTAGGAAGAATAACAAGTCTAAATGAAGTAACTCTAAATCAATAGCATACTGCAAAACAATTCTCAAACCTACTGATATTGGTAATTCGAAAAGGAAATTTGCTGTTCATTACAAAAAAAAAAAACATTTTTGCTATTGCATTTAGGTTTGTGTAGAATCCTTGGTAGATAACTTCGACTGGCATTTGATCGGTTTTTCAAATATTGTCTTTACAAATCGATATAGTTTTATGCGCCCTTGTCCATGTCACCCTTCCACGGAATCAACACTTTTAATGTAAAATATTTAACCGTATACTTCAGTTAAACAGTTTGGCTATTTTAATTGAAAGGGCATAGCTTAACGCAAATTCTTTGAGAAACTTAAGAAACCAATGCATGTTTAGATTGCTATCTGGTTATTGTAACTTTAAATAATCCTCTCTTTAATGTCTTGTAAAACCAAATACAATTGTTGATTTTCTCGGCAACTAGTGTAGGATGTATCGTGTTTGTGTTGTTGTGATTTTGCAATTCTGTTTGTTATTTTTCAGAAAAATAATTTCTTCTGATTTGTGATAGACTTTGCTTTGCAGCAAAAGCAGTCTGTCCATACCAACAATTTGATTTTGAAGTTGAAAGTATCCTTAGAACTTTACGAAGTACCTTTTTTTCCGCTGAGGAAAATACATTGAATTGCATACCCTGGCTGCGGAGAGCCGGCGGCGGCGGTTGTGATTTATTGTTTGGTTTAATTTTTGTTCGAATTATTTGTATCAATACCTTAGTACCAGATTTGTAACGGTCCCCAATTAGTGTAATAATATGGAAAATGAATCCTTTTCGCCCATACACGAACTGATTATTTACTGATTAAACGAACGAACGAACTGATTAGTATGATATTATATATAAATGTAAAAATATTTGAATTTTGTGTAGAAATTGTGAGACAACAAATGCAGCAATAGACATTTTAAAAGAGATTGGATTGTTGAATTTAATGTTTTACAAGTTTAGACCATTATATAGGGCTAAACCTACTACAGTATCTACAGTACTACTTTTATAGTGGACTAGCTGACCCGACAGACGTTGTCCTGTCAAATGTCTTGTTGTCTCAAGTTGTCTCAAATGTTTTTAAACAAATAATTTTGCTAAAAAAAAACAATATCTAGATGACCATATTGTGAATCTAAACCATCCTCAAACCCCCTGAATACAGACAAAAAATTTCATCAAACTCGGTCCTGCCGTTTAGGAGGAGTTCAATGACGTACAGAAGATTTATATTTAATAAAGATTTATTTTAACGTTTTCGATTATATATTATTGATGTTATATAGTATAACTAAAACGTCAACTTATTTCGATGCCTAATTTTAGATTTTGTGTTTTAACTGGTGTATTATGCGCTAAAAATTGACCATAACTAGCGGACCCGACAGACTTTGTCCTGTCAAAAAGATTTGTAAAATTGCAGTTTTTTAATCTTACTTATTTTATAGATAAGGAAATTTTTGCTGAATTTTCTTTGCTGTAAACCTCACGGAGACCTTTCCAACGAATATAAAACCGTGGAAATCGGAGCGTTCTGGAGTTATAGCGTCAGGAAGGAAAACCCGACTTATTTTTATATAGTAGATGACCAATAATATATTTCATGCCCTTCGCGGGTGACATTTGAATACTGTTAATTCGACATGACAATTTCTTTAAAGAGGCAGTCATTAAGTACAAAAATTCAACAGATGCAGTTTCACAGACTATTAGTTATTGAAGCAAGCTAAAATATTTATACCTTCGGAAATGTTTTATTCGAAACATTTTTTTTCTCGCGTCCATCCCGGACACCACGCTTATCGGCTGAATATAAGTGAAAGTAATCGCCATTTTTATTTTAAAACAATTTAACGGCATTCTAAGATTTTTAAGTACAAAAGGATCGATCACTTTATACATATGTAAAATATACATTTTGGATTATTTAAAAAGTACATTTTTATCTATCTAGTGCATACTAGATGTTTCGTACAGGAACAAAAAAAAGTGATGTTGTGAGCAGAGATTTTAGTTGCTTGTATATTTTGTTTTGATTTTTCAATTTGCACCCACACAGTGGTTTTGATATCTCTAAATATATCTACCTAGATACCACCAAAGTTTGTGAGGATAATACTCAAATTATTATAGATACTCGTTCCCTGTAATCTTATCTATGAATCTATAGACAGCGTTAAGGTTTTCGTTATGCTAAAGATATTAATGGTTCAGGCGATTATTTAAAAAGCTTTAAAAATGATTATCCAGGTGATACCTACTATTGTGTCCCGTGCTTTAATAGAATGGCATTGATAGCTTTCTGAGATAAATATAATTATTGCGATTGTAATAAGACTACGACGGAAAACTAATAAAAAAGCAATATTGTCAAGGAAAAGAATAAAGAGTACGTTGTTTTTCAAGTTTTAAATACAGGCTGCACCGATTGTAACGGTGACCAAGGCGATGTTTAAAAATGAAACATTTCTGTGGAGAGCATTGAGCCCGGGTTGTTTGAGGTTTCCTTTACCAATTAGCACTCGGCCGTCGGACCGTAACTGGGTGAGTGTTGGAATGCTGACTAGCTTTGCTCCTCCGGAGGTAGGCGATACGCTTAACTAATAATATGGTCTAAAGTTTTTCAAATTTTTTTGTTGAATTATGAACAATTTTGTGTACTGCGTATTGATAGGTATATATCCAACTAGTTATCAATAAAATGACACATTAACTTGTTAATAAATAATTTTAATATAAACACGAGAGTTAGCATGTACATTATTAGAGATACCAAAAAAATTATAGAGAAGAAACTTCACATACCTACTTAATATTTATGTGAAATTCGTTCCACTGAAAAGGGCATATACAGATAATATAACATATACACATACAGATAATATAACGTGTATATGTATATGATTTCTTCAATATAATAAAAGCAGAATTAGTAATCATAATAATCAATTCAATTAATATATCACACCATAATACGGGCTTAACCATAATGTAAGCATGTATTTTTTACGTTAGTTATATAGTTTGATTTAGGCAAATAAATAAATATAGTAATTAATTAGAAAAAATAAATGATAAATTTAACTTATATGGTTTTATGTCATATTGCGGGTATAGAAAGTAATGTATCAAATATTTTAAAAAATTGTTGGTATGGTGTTTATGTTGTTTTTTATTTATGTTGCAGGGTGGTAGAATATTACTTCATATTTTAGAGGTGAACTATCTAAAGGCATCTATAAAATATGCAGATTTGTTTGGCAAATGTTAGAAAAATTGCTTTTCGCACAATGTGAGGTCTATTTAGTTCAGACACAAAGAATATCATGGGATAAGAATTTTCAGGACGGAACAATATATGGAATCATGGGGAATCTGATATAACTCTAGCGTCATCGCGGGCGTAAAGTTAATTAATAATATGTCAGATCATGATACTTGCCATTTTAAAATAAGGGTGGTTATGCGAATAACTTGAGAACCATCAAATTCCTTCGTGTGGAGTTGTTTGTTTCAACTGAGCGCGTAGATGTCTTTTTCAAAGCAAGTTGTTCTCGTATACGATAAATGAAACCAATGAGTTTGTAGTAACGTGCGTAATAGCTTTGAATTAGACTGAAATACACGTTTAGCATATTTGTTTAAGTGGAGTTATATAATAAACTAGCTGTGCCAGCGACTTCGTCCGCGTGGAGTAGTTATTTTGAGCATCATATTTATTTTTGCAAACAACCACCTCAGCTGTTACCCGATCTTGACAACGCGACATATCCAAATTTGATTACCATAAAAACAATTCTAGTGAGTTAACATTAAAATATAGACATATACTGTCGCGGACATTTTTTTAGATCATTTTAAGAGGAATAATTTTTTTTACATATTTTTTTGGTATCTAGAACCGTTTTCGCAACGCACGCAACGGAAGCCCTCAAAGATGAATAATTTTCCCTGTTTTTTCCACATTTTCCATTATTTCTTCGCTCCTATTATAGTCGCAGCGTGATGTTATGTAGCCTAACGTCTTCCTCGACAAATGGGCTATTCAATAAAAAAAGAATTTTTCAATTCGGACTAGGAGTTCTAGAGATTTGCGCGTTCAAACAAACAAACAATCAAATAAACGAACTCTTCAGCTTTATAATATTAGTATAGATGTGATATAAAATCTCGAAACAGGTGATGTCATTTCATAATGTTCTTGAAAGATCACTGATATATACAAGTAGTTAGTAACGTTTTGTAAATATTAATTAGTATATCAATTTATACTAAACTAAAATAACACAAGTTTTATTAGCTGTATATTGTATTAAAATTAATGCGTAAAATAAGAGTCAGTGGCGCTGTGGTATCAACATTGGTCGTCAAATCAAGAGATATGGGAGACACGGGGTCGATCCTGACCAATGTGTTTTTGGGTTGTTGAATTTCAACTTACATTTACTTGGCGCTTCTACGGTGAAGAAAAATATCGTGAGGCATCTTCACATACTTGCGAAGTAATTGAAAGGTGTATGTATAGAGCCAGTGTGGTTGGCTAAGGCGGGCGGATGTGTGCTATGATAATGATGATGATGAAAGGTGACAAGAAGTTGTATGTGACATAGGTAAGTAATATTCTTTATTTCAAAGTCTAAGAAATAACCTTAAATAAAAGATATAAGAAAAAGTATTACTACAAAGGAAGGTATTTATAACAGGTAGGTACCCACTAACCTTTTGTGTTTTCGTTGATTAATTATGAGAAATGCTTTTAAAAATATAAAAATAAATGAAGCATGTAGAGGTTCAACTTACTATCTGGTAAACTGTAGGTACAACATTGATCGAGGTACCTAAGTGACGACCTTATTATAAATTCTCCTTCGAATAAAATATAAATAAACAATTTAATGTAAAATAATACGGAAAACAATTTTATTCAATTAAAATAAAATATTAAAGTTTTTGCAATCATTCACTCCTTACGTAAGTATATCGATAAATGCAGTATGTATCTTAATATATATTATGCACACTAAAACAACGTTTGGTGCAAATCTTTCTTTAAAAATCATATAATGAAACTTAAGTAAAAATATTAATGCGTTATTTGGAAAATGTTAACGCCTTTACGCTGCGCAGGATTGTCCCAGCGCTGCTCTACCGCGGACACCAATAGGATTATTTGTCAATAAAATATAGGCGGGGCTTAGCTTGTTTCTTTCAACTCTTTAAAATGAACTCTACTAATGTGTAATAGAGTTTAAAATTGAAGGGTATACTGACAGAGTACACTGTAGGTGTATCACAGTATTTTCTACCTTATCAAATGAACTTAAGACTTACTTTTCTTATGAGTGAAATAAAAGTAGCGACTGTGTTATTTGGTGTAGCTGCTAATGAAGCATACTGGACGAGTTTGCGGTAGTTGCTCATGCAGTTGGCACGCAGGCACTGATTTGTAAAATGATTACATGCAAAATATTGTGACTGAATTTCAGGTTATTATGTGATAAAGGACTATGTTTTTATATGCATAGAAAAAACATAGGTTTTGGTGATTGTGTAGTGAACTTGTACAAATATTTTTTATTTTAGAAATAAATGTGAAATACTAAAGTGGAAAAAATTCTGGATAAAGTTAACGCTGCAGAAAGGTAAGTAACTTTAATTTTACGAATAAACATTAACTTCTACGAATTTGAATTTATAAAACAGTCGGTGTTCTTTATTCACACTATCATCATTGGCATATTCTCCTTTTTATAAATTTAAAAAGGGTTACCATTTACTAAAATATAAAGGTCTAATAAATGTAAAGAGGCCAAACACGAAACCAAAAACCTCAGACATGTTCGGCTAAATCCAGACAGATGGCAACTCTAGCTAGAAAGGTAATTTTTCTTTCAGCTTTAGCTGAGGCATAAGTCGTACCCATTATAGACAAGGGGAATTGAAATGTCACTAGATAGACCTATAAACAAAACCAGATCTTTTATAAAAACTATGACTAACTATCGCTTGGAAAGAACGTGTCATTATTATTCTCCTATGTCAAGTTATTAATCAAGATAACAATTAGAAGCGGTGCAAGGTTGTTTGGGTGATTTAGAAAATTAATTTCTGTAGAATGTATTAGGTCAATTGTATATATAGAAATAACTTATTTTATGTTAATAACGTTATTTATTGTCCATCGCTTAAAACGCCTATCTACGGTGTACAAGTGTAGGTTACTAAGCGCCGGTTATTACAATCGCATTACAATGACGATTGCTTTGTATTGTGAATGTTAATAACATGAACCTTAGTTCTTTACTTTGTTAAGCTATAATTACTATTATGTTTTATTACACGCTATACTAAAATAACAGTATATCTTACTCTTATAGCCTTTGTAAAATAGTAGGTATTAACTTTATTAACTACATACAGCTTCTACAATATTTAAAATGTATTTCTGTACATTAGATTTTTAATAAGTGTTATATAAGTATAACACTTCTTTAAAATAAAATTTCATATATCAAGCAAATTAGGAATAAATTTATAGAAACAATGGACGAAAATAATAATTATCAATGATTAAAACTTGATGCTAGTGAACAGGGCCAATAACTTAAATATCATATCTAAATAGGGTCTGTAGGTGTCAACTGTATCATTTCCAATATGAGTGCTGCATTTAAGCTGCATCAGGTTATTGTCGTTAGATGGGCTCACGGTAGCAATAACGGTCTAGTAAGGAATTTATGTAGTAGGCATTGTTTTGTGATCAAGCAAACAGAAAATTTATGAACGGCTCTCTAAATTTATTTGTATCCAATCGAAAATAGCCGTGTGAAGGTTGCTATAAGTTGTCGACGAGTAGGTTTATATAGGATAAATAGTCCAACTAAGTAGGTATAACTTCCAGATAGAGGACAATCGATGGATTCAACATAGCCGGGCTATCTACAGCAGTGTCGCTAGATGTAAATCTTTAATTCGTGAGTGTTGCCCGTCATTACATAGGGCAGGGAAATCTGCATCTTATGATACGTATTGCTTCATTCAAAGGTCAATGGAGATAAAAAATCACAAATGACAAATCCACATAAGAAAGAAGGTCATCGCAAAATTGCGAACACATTTTTAACCGCTCACAACCTGGACCGACGTATTGGTAAAGATCGCAGATTTTGATCGATTACCAGTATTTGCGAAAAATTACCGGTATTTGCAGCAATTAAATTATCTTGTCACAAGGATATCTTAAGTTCTGTTTATGAATTATCATATACATTTGGACCGTTCAAACGTACCCTGTCGTCTTGAATTTGGTGAAGTATTCTCAGGTTACTTGTAAGGAATTTCTTCGGTTGAGGGATTAGTATTGGGAGGGGCGGAAAATAATCAAATTAAATCTATCAAAATAAATTAAGTGTCTATCTTTACCGCGAAAATATAATATAGTAACTTTTTTCCCGAGGGGCAAGATGTAGAGTCCTTATGGATACAACCTGCTTCAAAGTAGATTACATCCCAGAAGCTCTACCTACCAATTTATTTTGTATGGGGCTTCTGTCCTATTTATTGACCTGAATAGAATAAAATAGTGAAAATTGTTCTCCTGAGTTAGCTTTACCCGGTCAATTATTGAGATATAAATCACCAAAAAGAAGTAGTAACACTAAGGCACCTTTTTAGGTAATATTACAACTAGGATTGCTTATAAAACCTTGATTTTTAAAATGTTATTTTATCGAAGAAGCCTCTGGTCAGTTCTATGAAGACGGACTTTATAAAAAAAAGCGGAATATATTAAATTCCTCCCTTTGCAAATGTAGTCTAGGAGAGGAAGATGCTAGTAATTATTTCTTTGTGTGCACCAAGTATAGTAGTTATGTTTCTGACGTATCTTTCAATACCATGCAACATAAATTATATGTGTATTACTCATACATACAATTTAGGATACGTTCTTAAACATATCTTATTGTAATTAGTAGAAGGTAGCATAGGTAGGAATAATGTACATAATTTGTCTCAGAGTGAATAGTCCATTGGAATACTTTCTTTATTAGTTTCTTTTGTCATTTTCGTATATTTATTATATATTTTCGTACATAATAGTTGACGAAACGTAACTTTGATAAAATATTTTTTCTTGTTAAAAATCCTTTACCATCAAAAAATACTGGACCCCAAGATTTTTAATTAAGAGTGCTTAATACTGCTGCACAAATAATTGAATATCTTGTATTTCAACGACGTCACTGTGCGATAAGCTATTATAGAAACAATTGGATGTTACGCACTTTTATTGTATGTATGTTTGTTGGACTAGAAAACAAATAATATTAACGCACCAATAAACTTTTTTGAGGATATTAATGTATAAGAAGAATAATAAATAACATTTTTTATTATAATATTTTCCTTTATTCTTGTCACCTACGCGTTGATTAGGCAAGGTATAATAAGTTGTCACGGTTTTGATATCATTTCAGTTTTCTTAATTACTTAAGTTCTTTAGTTAGGTACAATTTTGTTTGATGCGGCGTAGTAGTAGTAGGTATAGGTATGAATATCACACTTTAAAGCTGTACAGTTTGTGCGTTACAGCGTAAAATAACCTGTAAAACTTTGTATATACATAATTTTATCTAGGTTTCGTAAGATATTGTACTCATAGGATATAAAATTTAAAGATTACGGTTGTGTCTCACAATAAACATTACATTAGACTTTTTATACATGTGTAGTTCGTTTTTTACGCATACGTTTACTTAATAACCCGGATAAACTTTAATTTTTAGTGTTAATTTTATATAATCTGAATAATTATATCTTTCCGATTTTTACAAATGTCTTCATCATCTCAATGTAAATTTTCCTTTTAAATAAGCTTCAAAGTTATGCTACTACTATGATATTAAAATTTACTCAAGCTGGTCGTTTAACTATTCTATCATGCTATGTATATACAGAGTAACGGAGTTGTTATTACTTTGTAGGATTAGCTTCTAATAGCGATGAATAGATTTTAAGGGACATCGAATGTTTTATTGTAAACAGAAACTGAGAATTAAGAATATAGATATTTGCATATATATGTATATATTTATCGATTTACAGCCTCAGTCAATGCCGCTGGCCAAGGATCAGATCTCAGAGTTATAAAGTAATCTGTTGAGATTGATGTACTTTTTTTGCTTTGTAAAAATTATGATTGAAAAGTTATAGGCATAAAAATAATTTCATAAATTCAATTTCAGAATAAAAATATAATTAGGTCTGTGTGATAATTATAAGACTATTAATTTCAGGATGTAGATTAGTTGAAGTGATAATTATAATTTGAGTACAAAAACCCTTTAAAATTTTTAATAAAATTAATTTACACTTTGATATTTTTTCTAGGTATTTCACATGCGGAACACCTATAGTTACCCCCTTAGTAGGCTGGTAGGTCGCAGTAATAAATCGGACCCACTTCGATCGTCTTCACCTTGTCTAATAAGTCCCTACGGGTATCGCTGTACAGGCTACATTTCCACAGTGAGTGGTGCAGGTCTTATCCAGGAATTATTGACTCAATAAACTCTAGAAAATGTCTATTGTTGGCTAGGTAGTTGGCAAGATTTTGTATAAGAATTAATAATAAAGTATTGTGGCGAAAAATACATTAATCACAATCGTTTTTCCAAAGAATTAGACATTCATAAACACCACAGTGCCGGGTCAAGCTTATAGCCACTGTACTATCACATCGAACAGAAGAAAATTGCGAAATCGACGCATGTGTCACATGTTATGTGCAGATATATTTGAAAGAAGATAGATAATTAAAACTATCGGTTATACTTTCATTTTAATTCAAACTTTTTCTCATAAAATGACGTAAATTAATGAAATAAATAAATAACCATTTTTATATAAATAAAACAATTGTGAAAAAATGCATATAATTTACGGCAAAAGTGAACAGCAATGTTTTCCCATGGTATAAAAGACAAAACACAAACTTTAGCTATGTTTATACATCACGACAGTAAGACTAATCACAAAAAAATTGAATTATATCTTTGAAGATCCTTTTGATGCTAAATGTCTGAATTGAAGGAGAGTAATGTTTTTATACAAAATAGCAATATGTTATACGCCTTTCCTTAATAATTTGAGTTTAGTAAATCGAATAGTGCACATTGACAACACAAAGTAGCGAGCGGTGCGTCGGCGCAGGCTGTCACCGGCGGGTCTCTTCGGCGCGTCCGGTTCGTCACAAAGCCCTACAATAAACTTTTACAGCACACATAAAACCCTGACTTTTTAACCCGAGTTATTTGAATTAATATCAATTCGGAGTTTCTCAATGGGCTTTACTGGTCAAACTCTAAACTTTTATGACAACCAGAGAATTGAGGAATAAAATTTAATTGAAATGTAGTCCCTAAAGCAGTTTGATTGCGGTTATCAGCTTCCGAATTTGAATATTTACATTAATTTTACAATAAAACACCCTTGCTCGACGTATCTTTACGTCGAATACAAAAATAAAAAAATCAAAATAATACAAAAATTTACGTGTCGAAAGCTAGTTGAAACACATAGATGTAGATATCTTTTTAATAAACAACTAGGAAGCTATACAGGACTGTTTGTAGGCTCATGCCAATTTTCATGAACGCCAAAGTGTTACTTAAACACGCTATTAAATTATTAAAAAGCTAATCGTAATTCCTTACCTATTTCTGCAGAGAAGCGGCAGTGATTGCATTGATTTGGATATGACAGGCACATCTTATGTTACAAATTGGCTAAGTACACTGTGGTCTTTATGGGGGTTGTAGATTTGCTACCAATTTCACAAGAACCACAGGTACTATAGGCGATTGTAGCCTCTTATCATCAGAGTAGATAGTCCCTTTGTTTTAGAATATACAGTCGAAAAAATAATAGTAAATATGAAAAATAAAAATACCTTTTTCTAATCTGCATGTTCAACATGGCGTCTTGAAAGCCGAGGTAGGGTTGACCACATGTTGAAGACGCAAGTTCGAGTCTTGCTTGAGTAGGAAAAGTTTTAGTTAGGTTTTTATATTTATACCTTTAATTATTATTTTGAAATAGTATGAAAAATTTAAAAAAAGTTGATTATTTGAAGATATTTGTCGGTGGAATAAGAAACTGCGTAGACTTCTTATTGGCGTACGAGTAAATTCAATTCCAATATCTATTTGTGCACACGGCTGCAAGGCGATACATATAGATATTCAGACCGCCTCTATTTCCTTCGCAATAAAAACTATTTTCATAATTCAAAACCTTTATGTGCTGCTGACTGTTCATTAACATCTGGTATTATTTTGATTACAAAAATATTAAGCGTTGATAAAATCCTGTTTTTTTTTAAATAAAATTATATAACTTTATAAGTTATTTCTTTGTATTAAGAAATAATTGTAATGTATTAAGAAAAGATTGCTTTTGAAGAGATTTACCACATATTGTTTGTTGAACTTGTAAAAAACTCAATTTAATTTACATGTGTGCTCGACACACGTAACACGGCTTAGTAAGATAAAACCTTACAGTATATATACATATTAAAAAAAGGATCTATTGCAACAAATTAACGAGTTTTATGTTTATACCTACCTGTCAACAATTTAGGTAGTACCTACTTACCTACTCAACACTGTATTAATGTGGCAATATGAAGCAAAAATTAGATTTTTAAATAAGTCATCATTAAAATGTATTTTAAACCAAAATGAAAATTTCTGTTCACATCCAGACAATCAAAATGATTTTTTTTTATTTTTTATTTAATTAGGAAATTATAATGTTTGTGTTTTACTGATGTTATGATGGATTAATCGCAATAAATGTGTCAACAAATTATAAAAAAAATGTTCTTAGTTTTGTGAAGTCTTATTGATTATGCGTTTCGATTATTTGATTTTAGTCTATTGTTTGATTAACATATCAAGGCTGACGGCTGTATACATGACAAGTGATAATGAAAATTCAAGTTTGAAACAACGATGACGCAAGATCTTTAAAATACTTGCTTGAATTTTCGGCATCGTTTCATTTGCATAGCCTTGTAGTCTTCATTACGCAGCCATTCCGCAAACTTTGAAATTGAAAAAGAAAACATGAAGAGTATTGTTCCAATGGTTTCAATATCGGCTCGGCATCGCTGGTCTTGCATTGATCATTAGCACCTCTCGCATGGAGTGCTTGCGCTAGGATTGTCCCGACTAAGTACTGTATTACTAACAGATGCCTCCAATTTTATTTATCGGATAACGCCATAAACCTTCATATCCCGAGTTGAATTCGTTTCGTGGCAATCGTAATAGCCACTCGTTTTATCTTTGATATTTTATAGGGAACTGTAAAACGTCGGCAGTGCAGCTATTGACAAACATTCCTCAGGCATCGATAGCCTCAACATCTGATGATCACTTTGAGATGACAGCATGTGAGTTATTTACGCTATTGATTTACTTAATTAAAACTGATTTTTATGTTTTTAGTGTACACATGACTTAGCATACAAAGCTAAAACCGAACTTGCGGCCGATACCTGCACATCATATTTGAGCCTTGCCATTAATAATATAAAAGCTTGTAAAAAGAAAATGTTCGCAATTTATCTATACGACTTACGTTCAATATTTATACCTCATGTAGTCATAAAACGATGAATAATGACGTTGCGGACGAGTGGGCTAGGGCTGTAATTACCACGCTTTATACACATATAAGTTCGATGCTTTCTTGTTTAAAGTTAAATGTTGCCGGAATACGATAGAGAAGGGCCTATAACTATTCTCGAAGATGGGCATAAAGCAAATTACGAGTACTATACTCCGTAGTCGGCCTCTGCCACAAATAGGTACTGTGTATAGGTACTTTTATAAGGTATCGGCATTCAAAAAGTCCTCGCTACACGACTGGGCTACGTTGCAATTTCAATATCTATTGACGATTTTAATGTGCGCTTTTGTAGGCAACTGAATTTTATTGCGCATAATGTAGGTTTCCATGTATAATAATATGTCTTATAATTCATTGTATTACATTGTTGATAAGGGAACAAAAATAATTTGTAATAATGTTTCATTAAAAGTGCGTTGTACTTCAATTTTGAATATAGGGATGATAAGTGATTAGGAAGAATATATAATTATTCTAATTACTTAAATAATGATTCTTATGTCAGACATTTTTATTAGTGAACAGTTTTGAACATAAACCTAAATTAGACTTAAAAATTGTTATTGACAAGCAATTGTTATTGGCAGCTCGTATTATTTAAAGGGTCTTGACCATAGTTTGTTACCTGCAGTAATCTTTGGAGGAACAATTATTCCATTCACCAAAGTGGTTAAAAACTTAGGAATTGTATTTGACCAGTGCATGACATGGCGGCCGCAGGTTGAGGCTGTCCGGAAGAAGTTATTTGCTGCATATAGTACTCTAAATAGATTAAGAAGCTTTCTCCCTATAGCTACAAAGACAGTGTTAGCTCAGTCTCTCTTGCTTTCCTTGATTGACTACGCTGACACTGCGTGGATTAATTTATCTGAGGAACTACTTGACAGTTTGGAGCGGCTGCAAAATGTAGCCATCAGGTTCATTTTTAATCTGCGTAGGTTTGACCATGTTTCTAATTGTCGCTTTCAACTCAAATGGTTACCTATTCGCCAGCGCAGAGACTTACATGTTTTATCCCTACTTTACAATATTTTGTATCTTCCAACATCTCCATCCTACCTTAAATCTTTGTTTTCTTTTCGATCCCATTCGTCATGTCGTGCCTTGCGTTCTAATTTTAATCTGACTCTGGATATACCGCCCCGAAGTACCGACTATTTTTCATATTCTTTTTCGGCTTATGCCGTCCGGTTGTGGAATTCTCTCCCTGAGGGTATTAGGGGAGCGCGAACGCTGGAGTCCTTTAAGAATCAAGTCCGTGTTCACTTCCTGTCAAAGATTCCTTAACTTAAACTAGTTATAGCCTATTGTCCTGTCCAATTACTGTACCCATCCTATATTTAAATCTCCTTTTAATATTTCTCTGGTCCTAGGTTGCCTGGAAGAGATTGCTGTTTAGCAATAAGGCCGCCTTTTGTACATTGTTATTTTCTTTTTTTTTTTGTGTGTGAATATTTTATGAATACAATAAAGGGTTATGTTATGTTATGTTATGTTAAAAATCGTTATTAATACTGTCAAATATGATAATTCTTCTTTTTAAGTGTATTTTGACAGATCACCGCGATAAAGCGTTTTATCGTTTCAGACGTTCAAACTGTATTACTGAATATTATCTACATGAGTATGCTAAGAATTTGACGTAGGTGTCTAATAGCATTATTGGGTACCGTGAGTTTAAATCTTATAACACAAATTTGCTCACTGTGGTTCATGTAGCACATACCGACTGTAACCACTTAACATTGGCACTCTGCTTGTTTAATTTAAATATATAAAAATGACAACATTTAAATATTAAAAAAAAGATGTTGATAATTGTAAATAATTGATTATTAAATATCCTGTATATATATATATATATATATATATATATATACATATATAAGTTTCCTGTAAAAGATAATTTTATAAGTTATTAAAAAAATATAGTAAGATGTTTGAAGGGTTTTTAAAGTGGATACTTAATATTGGGACATTGAACTAATGAAGCAAGCGATAATAGTTACGATAAACATTGCCCAGGCGATCGTGGCTCGGACAAACTTAATAAAATGTATTTGCGCTCGGATTTCGTGATGCTTTCCGTTTGGTCAGCGGTGATTGCGTTTCGTAACACATTCAACAATGTTTGGTTAGAATTATACATTGTATGGTAATGGTGACTACTAGTGGCATTGAGGCTAGGCTACGGATGGCATAGGTGTGTGTGTGTGTGTGTGTGTGTGGTCGGTCGTCAAATTTAAAATATCGTATACGAGTACGTGGCACTACAGCATGACTACCTGGTCCACTGACCATTTCAATGTTTATTAAAATAAAGGTAAAACAAAGCTTGATGAAACGAATTTTATGGCCATATTTTATGTTAAACAATCAACTACAAAATTATTATTTTCCAATTTTATTTTATAAGTATGCTATCACTGGCAACAAAACAAAGGATAGGTACAAATTATAAATGAATAAATAAATATTGAATACACTAACACCAATTAGCCTTGCCCAAAGTAAGCTCTGAAGACGGAAGTTATAGGATCTGGAGTAACGGATAGACATACATATATATAAATATATTTGAAAGAAATATATATATTAAGAATCATGATTAAGGTACAAATACTCGCATTCATCACACAAACATCTGCTTTTATCGAGATTCGAATCCGGGACTTCAGAGATGGCGACGCCTTGCAACCGGTGTATTAACCACCCAATTACGGTCGTCAAATTATATTAAATATTTATGTAAAAATGTCTATTCATACTTTTACGTACTATTTTATTATACATATTTATTATATTTTTCATTGTGCCTATGACTATTGGTTTAATAAAGGCTATAGAAAGTGATAACTATAATGACATTACACCTAAAGTTTTGTAAGGATAGCTTCAAAACGCACAATATTTGTTATTACAATATAAATGTATTAAATAATATAAAAATAAATTAGAAGTTGTAAAATAACATATTTTCCTAAACAAGCTCCTTGTATAAATATATTTTAGAATTAGTGATTTGGAATTAATCTATCATTTATGAAGTTATATGAAATTTTTAGTAAGTAGGTATGTATGTAATATTGTTTAATACACAATAAATCATAAGCAAGAAGTGGTTATATTTTAGCTTACTTAATATAAGTTAATTAAATAAGATCGAACTGACCCAACAAATTAAAAGACGCAAGATTAAGAACATTAGATCATTTGTATATTCATCCATCTGACAGTTCATATTTATTGATAGATCCTTATAGTTGATCAGATAGATCAAAACAGTTAATAACGATCTTCGTTGGCTTTAATGTAGTCCTTTAAACATTGAGGCCAATTATCAATAGGAAGCACTCTTTTGATGAAAAAATTTTTCAATCTCAACCTTATGTTTAGTTTAGGGATTCCAAAAAATCATGGTGTTTAGAGCAAAATAGTTCGAGACTATTTGACGGTCTGTCTTCAGCTGTAATGTGGTTCGGTACGTTTGTTTCCGACCAAGCTTCGGTGCATCGAGCTTTATGACCCGACCGGCGCATTCAATATACAATATCTTGATACACTTTTGCCGATCTTTTTCTCAAAGATTAGGCTCAGATACTCTTAATTCGCTAATATCCTTAATAAACCATCACTAAAGTGGATGTTGTCCATATTATGATCTGTTAACTAATCGGGAAGTCTGTTTAGAGCTTTAAATAAAATCGGGTGGGGCTGTGCCGGGGCACACGGCCGTTGGTTTTAACGTGAAACGTCTAGGTTAGAGAATCGCTTTTAAAGTAAAAGATTGAAATAAAAACAATATTGACGGTGTTTTAAGTATTTTAATAATAAACTCAATGTCACAACAGCGAGCTGACTATATACGTGAAATATTCACACTACATTTTTGTTTGTACCTTTTCGTTACGGTCCACTTTTTAAACCTGGTACCCGTATGTTTCGGCGCGATTTTAAAGACGTTTCACGTCAATAAGCACGGTCATTCTGCTTATTAAAATATGGTTCAAATGTAAAAATAAAATTCATTTGTAGACAAAATTATGACTCCATTTGTGTATCTACACGGTATTTAGGTGCTTGTAGGTTGCAAGTCTTAAATCGTTTTATATATTATATATTTTGATCGCCTCTTTCTTATGTACACTGCGTGGATGGCCTTATGGCCTTTTTCTGGCATAAATAGGTGGTTTCATTGTGCTTTTTTTTTGTTCCCCCTGAGGAAAATGCATTAAGTAGCATACCCGGCTGTGGCGCGCTGGTGGTTATGCGGGGCTCTCCTCCCGGAAGGGGGAAGCCTACCCACTAAAAACCTCAGGGATGGCCTTCCATAGGCATGTAGGGAGCCCCCGGTAACACCAAGTTACTTCCGGGAGCCCCCAGCCTCCGCTCCCCCGCCGATACAGGGGAGCCCTCCTCGGAGGAGGCTACAATACCTCCCCCGATCTCCACCACCGACGACGCCCCCCGGCCACGGAAGGGGCGTGGTCCCTCCCGGGTCACCGTATCCGCGGGCGCGATTTCCTCGCGTCCGCCGGCGACCCGCGGCGGCGCCGCAGCTGTGCTACCGAGCCCGGCGCCGCCTCCTTCGAGCGGGTACGGCCATCTCCCGACCCCGCTCAGCGGCCTCCTTCTGGAGCATCACTGCTTCACAGAAGGAGGCCACAGCCGTCCAATCTCCCTCGTCCGCCAGCATTGCCGCAATCAATGCCGGCGGAGATAGATCTCGCCCGATCTCTGCGACCAAGACTCGGCGCTCGGAGGCCCACGCGGGGCAATCCGCCAGCGTGTGCTGGGCCGAGTTGAGGTCGGATGCGCAGTGGTGGCAATGTGTCGATCTCTCCCGTCCTATTCGACACAGATACTCACCGAAGCAGCCGTGACCGGTGAGTATCTGAGTCAATCGGTAGGTGACCTCCTCCTACCCGTGGAACCAAGCTTCGAGGTGCGGGAGTACGGAACCGACGGCCCGCTGGCGCGCGCAGATCCGTAATTCGAGCTGCACACGCCAGGCCGCCACAATCCGTCTTTGCCACTCCCGCTTAGGCACTTCGTGCGCGGGTTCCAGGGCGCTCCCCCCATCGCTCTCCCGGTCGAAACGCCGCAACGCATACGTCGCTGCGTACATGTCGGCCAGGATGTTGAATGAACCAACAGAATCGTCGCCGCCTCGTATGAGATGGTACGGTAGCCTCGTACGATCCGTATGGTCATTATCCGCTGCAGGCTCCATAGCAGAGCTCTGCAGGGGGGGACCTCGCGCCGTCTTGCAACCACACGGGAGCCCCATACATGGCCACGGATCGCACGACACCCTCGTACAGGCGGCGAACTCCATCCCTCGGTCCCCCGAGATTGGGCAGCAGGCGATGCGCCCACGCCCACCAACCGCACGAAATGCTCCTCGAAGCTTCAGCGGCGGTCCAGGGTGAGGCTCAGGTACTTGATGTACGGTACCACCGGGACCACCGCGTCACCTACCCGGATCCGGCAGCTGGGTGGTTCCCGGCGCCTCGGAAGGCCGTGGAACCATAGTGCCTCGGTTTTGTCAGGCGCTATTTCTAAACCCAGTCTATTTCTAAACTCCCTAATGGCCTGTCAAGGGAGGGTGCCGAAGGCGTTGACGATGTCTAACGACACCGCCAACGCCATCCTCCCCGATCGGACTGCGGACTCCGACAGGGAACGAACACGCTGGACGGCGTCCAGCGTTGATCGCCCCCGCCGTACTCCAAATTGGCAGTCCGATAGGTCGGAATCCGCGCGCGACAGGTGCTCGCTGATACGAGCGGAGATAACCCCTCGAAGAGTTTCCCCGCCTCGTTCAATAAGCAGATCGGACGGAACGAAGACGGAACGTCGCCGGTCCTTCCCTCCATCCTGAGGAGCACCAGCCTGGCCGACTTCGCCACGAGGGAACACGCCCTCGCGGAGACAGCTCGTGAAGAGCTGCCTCACCGTGCTCCTGAACGCCCTGAGCGCTAGCGCTAGCACCTTTCCCGGGACTCCATCCGGTCCCGGGTTTCATTGTGCCTAGTCATTAGTAAATTATATACATCATACATTTGACTCTTACCAAGTAGATAGAGAGTTTCAAAAATTGTATTTAACTCCATATCAACTTTGTGTAATGCCAAATTTATCATTTTAATATTCTAAAAATGTTGAACTACCAATTGGCGCAAAAGCGAAAATAAAAAATTGTATTTATTATCCAAATAATTGCTATAAGCCCCAAACAAAACTTAATTAGTCCATTAAAAGATAGTAAAATATCATAGTTATGATTTCATAATAAAATTCTAAACTTTAATTCATTAAAGTTACGTTGAATTAGTTACTTTATTTTATTTCTTTATAAGAAAATTAAATATATATTTGTAGATACAAAAAAACATTTTCATTCAATTAGAGAGTGTTTCATTGCTAACTATAGATTTTAGTATATATATTAAAAATTATAACCTTTAAATAGCCATAATAGATGCATTAAAAATCTGACGAATACTTCATATGAATAATTCTCTAACGGATACGGATATCCAGAAAGTCACTAGACATGACTGTGGGTGGTTAGCAAAAAAACTGTAAGCTTGATTTTAATAAGCTTTCATGGGTCAAATTACGTAGCGTGTTGCTTTTCTTGAGCAATCATTTAGAATTAATCTGTGACTGTATTTATTCAATATTATAGTTCGCTCATATCCATGAGATTAGTCGACATATGCACTACTTATTTCATTGGCTTAAGCGATTTCAATATCTCCATATAAAAATAAAATTAATCTTGTTAAATCAATTTCCTAACGTTATTTAGACATAGCAGAATAGGCTGGGTTGTCTTCAACATTTAGTTCGTCAAAAATAAAATCACGTCTTTCAATATCTTCAGCACCTAAAATTGTTTCCTGTTCGTATATATTCAGCACATACTTGCTTATCAATTTATCTTAATTTGAAATTAAACTTAAATTAAGTATATATAACAGACGTAGTGATAAACTTAATTTTGTACGTAGCCTCACCATACGGCATAAATTGATAAAATATTATTGTGTAAGTCGTATGTAAAATAAAGGATATAGATAGAAGGAATGTAACTATATTGTAAAAGTTTATGGCGACCTTAAGAGTGTTTTTGTTTTTACCTGCTAGTGATGTTTACCTCTTTCGCAAATAGGATGTAGTTTGTCTAACCATATTTATAACTACCATTTAACTTATTACAGAATGGCGGCTTCGCACATCCTCAGCGCAGTTGAACCTACCGTTGGGGGTGGTGGTACTCGTGGCGGCCGTGAACGGGAGGTCAGCGTCGCATTAGACGACAGAGAGCTTTGGGTGCGCTTTCAAACTCTCACTAACGAAATGATCGTAACAAAGAATGGAAGGTAAAGTTAAGGCTATTAAGCAATTGTTCTTATTTCTGAAAGTCGTTTGAGTAAACCAAATAAATTTTACTGAGCCACAGTGCAAAAACTGTTATAAGTGCATTCAATGGAAAAACCTCTTAAAAGGTCACTATTACTGTGAAATTTAAATATCGCCATTAACTATGTAGATTATAAATCATCTTTGTATTTACCTATACATATACTCTCTTTTAGTCAAATATTGCTTTGATTTGGAAAGTATTATATTATTATAATTAAATGCATATATAACTTTGCAAACAAAAAACTACACTTAAGTAATTTCAGAACAATAATAGAACTTACAGTCTTAAAAATATTGGTAGTACGTAGGGTGTACTGATGATTTCCGGAGAAAACACAACATTTTGAGTATGTGAAATTAATAAGTTATTTATTACGTAACGTTGTATTAAAACCCCTGTAAACTCAGTACTTGCCTGTCATTACCAAGCGAAAATTTGTAGGATTGAACCTAGGATTGAGCTGTGCAAGTGTTTCAAATATTGAATCCTGAGCTTAGCGCATTCACACATATAGTAGAGGATAGTCGGTATAGACTATGAGCTTTGACATACATACATATATGTCACGCCTTGTTCTCAATGGGGTAGGCAGAGACCACCTCTCTCCACTTGCTACGATCCTGAGCTTTGAACTATTCTTAATTCGCCTGATATAACGACGGTTTTTCTTTTGCAAAGATATAGGTTGATATGATGAATGAAATGAAGATAACTAACTAGTAGAAATGTTACATAAAAGAAAAATATTGTTGTAAGTTTAGTTTTTGAAGTAATCGTCTTGCTGGCCAGTGTGTTATTTACAAAATAGAGGTTGGTGCACTAAATTAAAATAAGTATTAGAGCAATTTTAGTCGACTAGATGTATAAAAAATAATTGACTAAGAAATTTTAAAATTTAACCTCCTTACACACTACGAGTAATACATAAAAATTCACATTTCGAGTGACAGAATAGATTATTGCACAGCTTATGATGTGATATAGTAGGTTTAATTTTAAGGGCTCAAAATTTTTACATTTTGAAACACGAATGAGGGAGATAGGGATTTTGTAACATCGGATTAAAGTAGGATCGTAAGTAAATGTTTCGAATTAATTCACCCATCGGATAAATAATTTTGCTCTTCTATGAGAAAAATACACTCTTCACTCTTATTCTAAAGTACAATTCGCACTTAAATGAGAATAAAGTTTTAGTGACAGCAAAAACCTACATTCCTCGCATATGCGATATAATTTTTTGAATATATAAGTTTTTATAATATGTTTTTGAATATATAGAATTAAAACTTTGTTTTGATATGAAATAAAGGGCATTTAAAATTTAATACTTCATTAAAAATGTCTATGATTACCCTGATGATATGAGGATATAAATTAAATAAATTAAATGCCAGAAAATTAATTTCTGGCATTATAAATATCTGAAGTTTGTTATCTAAGTGATTTTGTCACCTGTTTGATAATTATTTGATGTTTATATGTTTCTAAGGTTTCGACACGAAATTAGTCTAAACAAATTCGATAGATGAGATAAAGCTAACTTTATAAACGTTGATACAGTTATTGCGATACTCGCGTCTATTCTGAGAAGGAGGGGTTGACTAAAATCATAGATTAGGAAAGGCGAATTTAGATGTGACATTAGATAGTTATCATAAATCCAGGTTGTTCTAATATTATTTATAGGAAATTTATCTACCATGTTTAAGTCGAGAATGCTAATGCAATTGGTATTTGTCTTTGATCAGATCTTCAAAAAAAATATTTTCGAATTGTTGGACATAACATAAAACCGCACTCCTATATATTTTTCTTTAAATGAAAAAGCCAACCCACATTTTCATTTTAATTCTGAGCTATGGCTACGGTTAGAAAAATAGTAGATACTATTTTTCGAATGAGGGAGATAGGGATTTTGTAACATCGGATTCAAGTAAATGTTTCGAATTAATTCACCCATCGGATAAATAATTTTCCGCACGAGACAAATATATCAAATATTTGTCTCGTGCCGAAATCGTACCCGTGACTCGTGGCATACTATGCCACGAGTCATAGGTCACTCTGGCACTGATATGCGGTGGAAGGTCGTCCGATTCGTTGTATGGTTGTGACTGGTTAGAAGTCATTAAGTTTGTTTAAGTGGTTGTAGATCTGTTCGTTAATCAATAATAGTTCGCCAATTTACAGAGAAACTGTAAATGTTTTTTTACAATATTGAAATGGATTATGGCGAAAGACTGCTTTATGTTTCGCCCTACGAGTATTGAAATTGTTACTACATTTCTTCTGTTGTCTAATAACTTTGAGAACTAACCCCAATACTCACGTTAGTTTATTAAACAACTGTTGTCGCATAACAACTATGCATAACGAAGTCATTTTATTGATTCCCTTTTTTCCTCTGTCATTTTAGTTTAAAGCTTTTTGTTTTATTATTTAAGCGTTCAGCTTTAATAGGTGTACTACTACTACGAATGTACGTGTACGAATACTAAGTACGTGAGGTACTTTAAAAACCGAGATCTTGTTTAAACTCTGGGTATTCTAAGAGAACTCGTAAGATTTTGGTTGATATTTGTAGGCTTGGATTGCTCCGTTCGTACCTGTACTACTATTATATAATAATAGTATATATATTAATTTATAAAATTAAGTTTGTAGAGTGGGCAGTTTTAATTCAGCGTAACTAAGAATAATAAAAGTGTAACGTGCTAACTAGAGCAGAGGCGGCTAGTTTTTAGTTGTTAACACTGTAGGCTGCGCTCATTAACGCGCTGTGGCTAATTAGTACCTGCTCAGCATACATTTTGTCTGTCTTTTTTGCGTTGTATATGATTTTGTCCTAAGATTTGGTATTGATTTTGTGATGCATTTTCAGGTAAACTAGATATTTTAGTAAATACTTATACATGGATAATAAAAAGTAGAAAATTTATTTTAGGTCATTTTTAGGAATTAACTACGCTACACATAAATATTTCAAATGAACATTTTAATATTTCGAAACGAAAATTACTACTTTAATCATCTATGTTTTACTTCTTTGATTCTTGTAGAAGTGATTCGGAAATTTTGATAGTTATTAAAAACACTAGGTGTTTGTTGTGTTGTTTCATCAGTTGCTCGTTGCATCACTATGAAATAATTTATAAATTAATTTGGTAGAGACGAAGTATAGTTATTAATGTTGACAACGAAAAATCTTATTATTTGAATTACAATAGAGTTGTGCAATAAATGTAAAAGTCTATTTCTATGTAAGTCAAATGGCTTACATGATGGTGGATAAATGTATCTTTTCACTTCAGTAGCTCAAACATGAAGGTTTTGCTGCTTAAAATCAGTGAGTAAAATCGATTTTTACTCACTAGTGAGACAAAGCTAACCACAGATTATAGTAACCTATGTATAGTAACTAATGGGATAACCATACAGACTATGTTGTTTCGCCCTAAGATAATATGCCCTGGACATTGGATCTGCCTGACACTTCTCGTTGTTCCGTGTCACGCATAGGTACCACTTTAAACTAATGTAAAATAAATTGGCAAGAAATCAGAAAAATAATTGTTAAAAAATGTCTCTTTGGAACGGAACATAATAAGTACTTATTAAAATCTCAAGAATGATGCGCGGAACGGAACTATTGACAGAAGTTCCTTCCACGCATCATACATTCTTGAGATTTTAATATTTTTTTTTTATTTAATTCGCTTAATTTACTAACAGGGAATAATAATAACAATAATTTACTTACTTATTATTTTTGAAGACATATTTTAACAATTATTTTTCTGTTCTTTTGACAATTTATTTTACATTTGTTTAAAGTGGTATGCGTAACACGGAAAAACGAGAAGTGTCAGGCATAATTATCACCTTAGAGCAAAACAAAAAAAATATCAAAATTTGGAATTAAATAAAACTGTAACATTTAATCTACAGAATTGTAGTAACTTTACGTTTAACTTTTAATTTGTTGTATAATTTTGAATATAAATAAATGAGTTATTTTACAATATACTCGTTCCTGTGTCTTATTTTATTTCCAAAGTAGGTATGATATTTGCTCTCGCTGCTGAAGTGAAAAGTTATGTGTGTCACACGAGAGCAAAGTTGTTTGCATCTCGTGCCTTTGAATCCCTCGACACGCTCAGGATTCTACTATAGAATCACTCGCTTCGCTCGTGATTCAAACAGAATCCTTCGCTTGCCCGGGACTCAAATCAGCACGCGCAGCAAACATCAACTTTGCTCACTTGTTGCACAAATAACTATTGAAGTTAAATAACTTATACGTTTATCCACTGAATCAGATGACACACTGAAAAATTATGGGAGTAACGCAACTTCTTAGTCGAAATCTCCAAAAATGCATTTATTTTGCAATATTTTAAACCAACATTATGTTGTTCCTAAATATGCATTCAATACCCTTGTTCATAATTTGAATATACTGTACTACTTATACCGATATGTCGTTTTTTTATTGTGCTCTATCACAAATTAAAAAATAATCTTTTACACTAAAACTTTTACTGTTAACTTTAACGTCATTTCAAATTTGACGCATTTGGCACAATTTACATGTTACAAAAACCTGTCGCGTGATTTAAGTACTCGTATTTACTTGCTGCATATTCAAATTTTAAAACTAAGAAAGTTCTAACTATGAAAGTAAAAATACGAGTACTCAACTCTCGTGACAAGCTTTTATAACATATAAATTGAGTCAAATGAATTGCCGTTAAATGTTTACAATAAAAGGTTTAGTGTAAACGTCTATTTTTTCTTTTTAGCGCATTTAATGAAAGCTTGACATAAAGAATTTTTTACAAAAAAAATCTAGTTATTTTTGGGAAGCCTTTTTATGGGTATCAAACCCATATTGTAGGAGTGCATTAATAATAATTGGTCCGCCATCTTGGGTACGCCGCCATATTGGATTTAGAAAGACGTCATACAGTTAATCATGCATTGTCATCCAAACTAAACGTGTATAATATAATTTTTCAGCTCAATCGGTTGAGGGCAAGTGCTTTAAACTTGAGTTATAAGATTTGACCTGAACATACAATTTTTAAAGCTTGTTTTTTTTAAGATAATTTATTATTAAATAATTAATTTTTTATTATATTTGAGTTGGTTGAAGGGTATTCGTAAAATGCGGTTTATAATGTATTAAAAAAAACTAATTATTAGATCTCGTTCAAACTAATTTTCGGTGCAAGTTTGCATGATAATGATAATGTACATCACATATATTATTTTTACATTTATCATTCACTTATTTTAGAAGTTACGGGGGGACGACGACGACACATTTTTCCTTCTTGGAAGCGTCTCTCGCGTAAACTATTCAGTTTAGAAAAAAATATATTACAAACCTCATTGTCATTTTTGGAGACCTATCCATAGATACCCCACACGTATGAGTTTGATGAAAAAAAATAGCTCTTACAGTTACGGAAAAAAGTGACGGTGACATACGGACGGATAGACATAACGAATCCATACGGGTTCCGTTTTTTGCCATTCGGCTACGGAACTCTAAAAATGATAACATTTAGTCACTTCTGCGTATTTCTTTTTAAATTATATATCACTGGCATAAGTAACACAAATTTTTAACAAAAAATCTTAAAAAAATTAAATAATTAATTTAGCTGAAGCAGGCGCGTTCACGTCCTGCAAAGAAGACCAAATACGCCTATCAACCTCTTTTAATATTATTCTATCACCAACTTATACACAAGATACTTAAAATAACGAACATTATTCAATAAATGATACACAATAATATTTTGAGAAATATAGGGAAAACCAAATACTTGCACAAACAATTGCGCTACCCGTAATTGTTCTATGTGTTAGATATGTATATAATTTAAGAATGTTTTGTTTAATTACCGATAATGGTGTTGAAATAACTCGCAAGTTATTAAAAATTCCGTCCTCGGTTGATTTTAAAGTCATACTAGAACATGATATTCAACTATGTTTACTTGCACTAGTGTCATAATGCACCTTTATAGTTAAACTATTTCAGATGGAACAGAGATGATGACTTTTTTATATAAATTGCAGGCGCATGTTCCCAGTGGTGAAAGTAACAGCTAGTGGTCTGGATCCTACCGCAATGTACACTGTTCTGCTAGAGTTCGTTCAAGTAGACTCACATCGCTGGAAATATGTAAATGGAGAATGGGTATGTAGTCATTTTAAGCTGGACTCTCCTACCATATATACACAGTTGCTCGTCTGAATTACAATGGAGCGTGTACAATAAATGTAAAGGTCTATTTGCAAGCCATTTAACTTCATACATTTATACACCGAATCAGATGACATACTGAAAATGATGGGAGCATTTTAAACTTCAGACGAGCAAATACATAGTTCACAACAAACGTTTTACCATAATACATACTACATAAGGTCAAAAAAAATCGTGGGAATTATAGTGATTGATATCTGACATTCTCAGATCTGCGACCGGCAACCTGCGATCTGCGACTGATTTCATATTGACGCCTGTTTCACAAACAATATAACAATAAAATACCCGTAAACATACACATTTTAAAATGACATTAAGGTACAAATAATAAATTGAACTCAATTTCAGAAATTTTTAGTATGTTTCTTAGCTCTTATGTTACTATTATACCTTACTTGCACATATTGATAATAAGAGTACTTACTTATTGCACTTATTTATTTGTATATGTAATCTATATTATTAAATTAAATTGAATGAAATATTATTAATTAAAGTTATTAAGCTCTGCTTCTGTTCACCAGGTGCCAGGAGGAAAGGCCGAGGTACCACCTTCAAACGCCATTTATATACATCCGGAAAGCCCCAACTTTGGAGCACATTGGATGAAGGAGCCAATATCATTTGCTAAAGTCAAACTTACAAACAAAACAAATGGCAACGGACAGGTGAGAAGTGAAACATGTTGATATATTGATTGAATAATGCTTGAAACAAAATTACACAATGACGTAATTGCATTAGCGAGGTTTGCATTAGTAAGATTCAGATTTCTAGAAAGTATGACTTTTAAATTGTTTTTTAAGTAGCTCCATATATTCATTATGTTTTCATATACTAGTACATGCTGCATAATGAGTTCACAGTATTGTCAGAATATTAATCAGACCAATAGCAACATGTGAAACTTGTAGTGCCACACTGTGACAATTTCTAAGCTACCGCAAGTTCATAGAAGATAATTCTCACGATCGAATGTGGTGCGAATGAACCTGATGTATCCAGATCCATATGTTGACGAGCCAGTGTGAAATCTGTAGCTTTACCAACTGTTTAGCGGGCACCGTACACACTATCATTTGTAATAATTATTGTCTCCGCGCTATGTTTATATTACACATCATTATGTTACATGCTACTATCTTAAAGTATATTAATTTTTAACTTTTCACAATTAGCAGTTGATCTGCGATATGTGACACTTTTCGAAATCTAAAGAATGACGGAAAATGTTAAATGATTTATTTCGTCTCGTAACTGGCTGTTTACTTTTTTTTCTAGTGTCAACTATGCTTTTTTATTTATAAGGAAACTTAAAAAAAAAACAATAATGGTGCATTTTAATGACACTTTTACATTGATAATATAATTATTTATTAATATTACAAATTTAAATGAAAATATTCTTATGTACATATTTAGTACAAACTATTTAACTTGTGAATACTACCATTTAAATTGTGAATGGCGCCCAACAAGGGTCCTTTACATTAATTCAACGGATTCAATTACTATATGAAAATACACCAAGTATATGTTTTTTTGCAGATAATGTTAAATTCACTGCATAAATATGAGCCACGGGTGCACTTGGTAAAAGTAGGGACAGATCTGCGAAGAATCATGACCTACCCATTTCCCGAGACGCAGTTCATCGCAGTTACTGCCTATCAGAATGAGGAAGTGACATCGCTCAAAATCAAATATAACCCTTTTGCGAAAGCTTTCCTAGATGCTAAGGAGCGCCCAGAAGGTTATTACCAAAGAGAATTTGTAGGAAGTCACTATCCACAACAGAGCACCTCTCCACACCAATATCCACAATGTAAGAATTCTTTCAATTGATTTATTCTATTTTACGGTCTATTAGAAGCTTTTATTTAACTTCACGTGTATGTATATATATATGTTTTGGAATCTTGCAATCAATATTTTATCCACTTCTACTAAAATTATTGAGCTGAAATTTTGCATACGTGTTTAGTTTTGATGACAATACAATATATTATAAATGCCGCCATATTGAATTCAATATACATAGCAACTACTACAATACGGGTATCGAATAAAAGAGCTTGAAAAGAGAAATGTAAAATGTAACAAACAAATATTAAAAAGTAAAAAATAAATGAAATAAAAATCTCTTTGTTAACTATAGATATAAAATAAAATGTACTAAAAAAGAGAAAATATTTTTTTATTGAAATTAAAATATTAAACAAAAAAAATATGTATGTTTAACATATTTACGCACAATATTCGGCACGAATAAAAAAAGTGCCCAAGCTTTTATTTATAGTCATGATTATACACAAACTCTTTTCACAAGTTGGTACTACCCTCACGTAGAAATGTGTTTTTTGGATCCATAACAAATTTATGGACTACTTGCTGGTTAAGTTTTAAATAGTTATCAGTTCTTTAATAAATTTTCAGTAGATCCGAGTAATTTCTTGTATTCTTACATAATTAAGTGTCATCGGCATACGATATAACTGTGGTATTTGCAGTGATAAATTTTATTGACAATATCAGAAGTGTTATAATGAGAGGACCCACCTTCGTGTACTCCCGCAGTAAGGAGCAATCGGCTATTTACTACTAAAGTTACTTTAAAAATTCGTAGTTTGATTTACAGTCGGGGGATGGTTTGTAGCGTCGCAGTCCCTGTATGGAGGCAGCAACGCGTCGCGAAGACCTGCGCCTTATCCGCCGCGGCCGCCTTCTCGACCAAGAACTTTGTCGCCTCCATGTAAGATTACTTTAACTTTTTATTTTGATATTATAGACTTCTGTTTTTAATATGGACCATTAAAAGTAATCTACTAGCAATATTTATAATTTTAAAAAAGCATTACATAACTATTATTAGTTATAATATAAAATATGGATATATCTTTGGGTAATTTTGGTTCTATAATATTTTATAATATATATAATTGTATTTGGTTTTATAATATATCGGCAAATTAAATATATATCAAACGATGTAATGTTTTTTACATTTTTATTATTATCTCTGGCGTCACACGCCGCCGCCGTGGTACGGTTATATCATGGGATCATAATAATAATATAATATTCCATAGTGAAAAGTTGGCCTTACCTATCCTTTTTATGCCAATTTTGTTTGATCATCGATTATTGTCATAATAGACCACCACCATGACTAATGTTCATTAATAGAGAAATTGTAATGCCTGGCTGATATAGAATGATAATAATAACAATGTGGAATTTCTGAGTCAATACACCTAATGAGATCATGTTTTTAAAATAAGTACATCCAACGTTTTATAAAATTACAAAAAGATTGAATTAAAATTTTTTACTCTATTGTATCCACGGCATCGCCCATTTTACACAGTAATATACAAAGTATCGGTCCACCCTATATTTGTTGATGTATGAAACTGCACATAAGTAGGGAATTAACATAAGTAATACTTGACTCTTATTATACAATAGTTTCGTTAATTAGTGGACCCCAAATAATAAAAGTGCCTAGTTTAGTTATTCTTTACTTATTTCGTTCTAACTTATGCTACTTATTTAAATATGGATGAGACATTATAATAATTTATGTTCATAGTTAATCTAGTTATGTTCAATAACAAGATTTAGTTAAATAAAGCATAAAAATATATATAACACGGTTTTTTTTGTTTGCAGCAACCTATAGTACCTCAGACCGAACATCCTCGGGACCTAATACTAGTAGCTACACGTGGGCTGGTAGCAGTAGTTACTGGAGTTCTACGCAGGGCGGCAGCTCGCCGCAGCCGACCGTGTCTCCGGGTCCATACCGTACGCCGCCACACGCGTACCCTGCCCCCCTGGAGTACGCCACAGGTCCGCCTAACACCACAACAGCGGCCCCCGGCCCAGCTCCGCTTTACCCCCTGCAGTATGAAGCTCCTACACAGCATCATTCGGCGTATTACCAGCACGCGTATGCACCATATGCGCATCATGCTATTGAAGATATTTCATACTGGCCCAATAGGTAAGATAATATATTCCGTAAGTCTATTTTATAAGTGAGGTAGGTTCAATATCGGATTATGTAAACACCTCATGTTAATTAACGTTACAAACTTCAGTGGTAATCCAAAACCCTTTCCTTGGTACATCAAGTTAGTTTCCCCTACAAGCCCTATTTATCTCTTACACTATCTTCTAATTCAGACTCCAACAATAAATCGAATTATTGGCAAGTAATGGCATTATGGCGATTTCCTAGGTTTAGTGAGTAATGCTAATAGACAGAGACATAAGATACAGATACAGTAACCCTCTTCTTAGCGCGACCGCGTTACGCGCGGTTTCACTATAACGCGAATTTCGAATTTCGCCCTAAAATTGCGCATTGCGCGAAGGAGTGCGTACAAACATAATGTAGTCATGAGGCGGCCAGCACGGACATTCAAGCTGCAGCTAAGTTTCTAGACAAGTTTCAAGAGTTTGTTAGACGAGGGGAAATTCCTGCTTGTCTTATCTTCAATGTTGATGAGAACGGACTTTACTGGAAAAAAAATGTCACCTCGAACATTCATTTCTAAGGAAGAACGTCAAGCTACTGGTTTCAATGTTGCGAAAGATCGACTAAAACACTACGACAATATTACAACCCATAGACCAGGGAGCAATAGCAAACTTTGATGCTTATTACCATCACCGCACTTTTAGCAAACTATTTCATTCATCAACAACTATCCATGAAACTGACGGGGTAGGAAGACCGCCTATGCAAGAGTGGTGGAAGTCCTACAACATTATGAAGTCTATTCACAACATAGAAGAGGCTTGGAAGTAAGATAAAATGAGTTGCATGAATGGGGTGTGGCGTAATCTTTGGCCAGATGTAGTGGAAGCACCTAGAAGAATTATCCAGATGCAGAGACAAGTGCTTGAAGATATCGCAATGATTGAGGGGTCTGAACTTGAAGATGTTGCGCTAGAAGATCTCGTAGAACTTGTAGCAACGCACGACGATCCTCTCAGCAATGAAGATCTGATCGAGTTACAGAATAATCCTACCAACGAAGAAGAAGAACAAGTAGAAGAGAAAGTTTTATCTTCAGGGGGAATACAAAATGCACTTTCAAAAATAAATTTAGGTTTGGATATATTGCAGAGTATAGACAATAATGATGACCGTGTCTTGACCGTGTGTGTCAAACAATTAAAAACAGTGTTGGGTGTTAGGAACATATTTTATAAGAACGTAAACAAAACGCTACGTAAAAGACTGTTGCGGCTTTCAGCCTCCGTAGCGAAGTCTATGCCCGAGGACGACTAAAACTGACAGAATAGGAATGACAGGCGGACTGAAAGAAGAAAAATTATTACATGAGACGAACTTGACCAGACTTTCTTTAAATCAAATAACCTTGTGTTTTATTTAATTTATGAAGACAAAGACCAAACAAAGTGGTCCTTCGAGATATAACGACCTGGTCCATGGTGATTACAAGAAGCCAGACAAGAGCGATGGCCACGACGACACATGCAGCCGCCGAGACTAAGGGACAAGACCGACGTTCTATGCAAGGTAGCCGCGCGACGTCGCCTAGCCCATCGCAGCGTTCGACCTCGAGTACAACGTCCACTATAAAATCTCAAAAACTTCGTCAGCTGAGGCTAGAGACCGCCGAGAAACTCGCGGAAATTGACCGACGCCTGTTGACCGAAAAATTAGCGATAGAGACAGAAGCGCTACTCGAAGATGTACAAGACGAGCTTATAGCTGCATCACGCGCATCATCGCCACCAGTCATTGTGACGAAGCCTTCAGGTACAGAGCCTTATCCTTCTCTAATGAACAACAGTCATGATCATGATTACAATCATACTATTTCGGTCGAACCACAAAATTACACGCATACTAACCTTAAAAAAGACATTCGTAATCTTATGGCCCGTCAGACTAGCACCAAAGAGCTCCCACCGTTCTCGGGCGAGCCAGAAGAGTGGCCTCTTTTCTATAGCCAGTTCAAATCAACGACACGACTTTGTGGCTACAGTAATGATGAGAACATCGCACGTCTATCTCGTTGTTTAAAAGGGCGAGCACGAGATGCGGTATCAGCCTTGCTGGTGAGCGCTACGAATTTGGACAGCATTATGGACACACTCAAATTACGATTCGGTAGATCAGAATATTTAATAGAAATTATGTTGCATAAAATTCGCGATTTCCGTGATATTCGCCACGATGACATCAATAGTTTAATCGAATTCGCAACACACGTTCAAAACTGTTTTGCTACCATGAAGTCTACTGACGAGATTGGACATCTTAATAATCCTACATTGATTAGAGACATTATACAAAAACTACCATCAACCCTAAGATACCAATGGAGCTTTTATTTAGTCGAACGCAATATTAAAACTGTTACGTTGCAAGAAGTCTCATCCTGGCTCATGACGGTCGCTAATGCGGCTATATACGTTGCGCCGATGCCTATAAGAAACATTTCGACTAATAAAATGCACGCTGCTCCGCATCGACCTGAACGAACCTGGAAACCTGTGATGGCAACAGGGTCGACCTCGGCTATCTGTGTGTTGTGTGGGAAGGAGCATGTACTTGAAGACTGTTGCGATTTCAAGAAGATGACAACTGACGAGCGCTGGCAATTCGTGACAAACAAGAAGCTTTGTTTCTCTTGCTTATCGTCACGCCATCAACTAAAGGCCTGTCGTAAGAAAAGGAGGTGTAGTGTTGATGGTTGTTTGCGAGCACACCATACATTGCTGCATGCGATACCACGAGGATCTCCTGACGCTGAGGGCATAATGACCATGGCTGCACCGGTGAACACCTGCGTCGAGAAATCTCACGTATTGCTCAAAGTCGTCCCCGTAGTGATGATAGGGCCTAAAGGAGAAGTCAACACACCTACGCGCTTCTAGACGAGGGGGCAGCACTGACATTGGTGGATTCTTCGCTATGTGAACAAACTGGCGTGACGGGACCGATCGCACCGCTTCGACTCCGTGGTGCCTCAGGGATGACAACAACCGAGTCGATTTCGAAAACGGTTTCGTTCAGTATAAAGGGACTAAACGAAAATAATGTATATAGTATAAATAATGCTAGAAGTGTAAGTAAGTTGAATATGTTTGTAAATAGTTTTGATTATAAAAAGATTGTAAATAAATTTCCTTACGTGACAGACTATGTTACTGACTTTGACGTACGACCTGACAAGATAAAAATGTTGATAGGACAAGACAACATAGACTTAATAATAACCAGACAAATAATGCATATGAATAAAAATGGGCCTGTTATTTCCAACACCAAGCTAGGGTTTGTTGTCCACGGAAACTTGAAATTGAACACCGAACCAAACGACGCGGCCGTTATCTACCTGTGCGCCTGCGACGAGCTCTCGGAGATGGTAAGACGAACTTTTTCAATAGATGAGTTTGGTATAAAGGTGATACAGGACAACCCTCGTTCCGGGAGGATCAACTGGCACTGGACATAATGGAACGCACAACCCGACTGCTTCCAGAAGGCTGCTATGAGACGGGGCTGTTGTGGAAGTTGGACGACTTTACACTTCCTGACAGTTTACCTCAGGCGAAGAAACGATTGAAAGGTATTTTGACTAAGATGCGTAAGTCGGATGATTTTGCTTTGAAGTATAGGGAGCAATTTTTAGATCACATCAACAAGGGCTACGTGACCAAGTTGGATTCGGAGGAAGCTGCCGCAAGGACAACCAAAAGTTGGTGGCTGCCTCATTTCGCAGTATACAATCTTAATAAGCCTAAGCTACGTCTCGTTCTCGACTGCGCTGCGAGGTCAGAAGGTAAGTCCCTTAACGACTTTTTATTGACAGGACCTGATCTTCTGACATCATTACCAGGCGTCCTCTTGGGTTTTCGTATGGGTAAAGTGGCAGTCACTGGTGACATTCAGGAGATGTTTCACCGAGTAAAGATCAGACCCGAAGACCGACAGGCCCAACGTTTGTTGTGGGAAGATGGTGAGTATGTCATGAACGTCATGACTTTCGGCGCTGCGTGCTCGCCGTCTTCTGCACAATTTGTAAAAAACCTGAACGCTCGTAAGTATGAGTCGACCCACCCTGATGCCTGTCGCGCGATTATTGAACATCATTACGTAGACGATTATATACATTCGGGTAACGACGAAGACCAGCTGATACAGCTTGTTAACGACGTAATCCGAATACACGCTCAGGGTGGCTTCTATATACGCAATTTTGTATCCAACTCTAAGACACTCCTTAGTCACATTCCTGATGATAGACTGTCCTCTTCAGGTATTAAGGTAATCAGCGACTGTAAAGGCCAGATTGAGGAGCGCGTTCTAGGTGTAAGGTGGAATCCCGATGACGACACACTATTATTTCGGTTGAACTTGCAAAATATCTCTGAAGAACTGAGAACAGGCGTGAAGACACCAACAAAACGTGAGGTACTAAAGATAGTTATGTCTGTTTTTGACCCCCTAGGTTTTTTGCTTAACGTCATTGTCAAAGCGCGCATCCTGCTTCAAAACATATGGCAATACAAGACGGGGTGGGATGACGAAGTAGACTCGAGCGTCTTCAGCAGATGGTGTAAGTGGCTAGAAGAACTCAGTACAGCTACTGACGTCAGAATACCACGCTGGGTACTGACTGACGACTTTGTCAACTATGCCGAGTTACATGTGTTTTGCGACGCGAGTTCAAAAGCGTTCGCTAGTGTTATATACCTCCGCTCACGCAAGCGGGACGGAACATGGCATGTCGCTTTCCTTATGGCCAGGGCCAGGGTAGCCCCTCTGAAAGTGATGAGCATTCCTAGACTAGAGCTTCAGGCCGCCGTGATGGGAGCGCGACTACTTCATTCGGTACAAAGGTATGTAACAGTTCCGATCTCGAAAGTCAACCTATGGTCAGACTCCAAGACTGTATTAAGCTGGATAAGATCAGACTCGGGAAGGTTCAAGGCTTTTGTAGCGCATAGAATTAGTGAGATCACTGAACTGACAAGCATCAATCAGTGGAGGTGGATACCTACGCACCTCAACGCCGCAGACGGCGCCACCCGAGATCTCGACACGCCAGGAAGTATAAAGTGGTTAGACGGACCTACCTTTCTTACGAAGCCCGACAACGCGTGGCCTACTGACATCGAAGAGGTCGATACTGTTCTGGATCCTGAGGACAAAGAGGTGAAATTAGTTTTACTTACCATAAATAATCCGGAGCTTCCGTTGCCTGACATCCGACGATTTTCGAAGTACTGGCGATTGATCCGCAGTACCGCCTGGTTTCAGCGTGGTGTATGCAATTTCAAGGGTAAGAAATGTGACTGGTGTACCAATGAACTTACAGCCGCCGAGGTAAGACAAGCTGAAAACATGTGGATCAAACACACACAAATAAACATGTTCCCGGGCGAAATCAATTCTCTTAGATGTGAAGGTACTGTAAGCCGATCTAGCCCTCTCCGCCATTTGACGCCGTTTTTGGACGAACAACACATCCTCCGTGTTGGTGGAAGGATTGGAGCGGCGAACATTGAAAATGCCGCTAAATACCCGATAATTCTCCACCCGAAGGACGCTTTTGTCAGACTACTATTGTTACGGTATCATGAGGACTCCATGCATGTTGGACGCGAGCGAGTCCTTAATGAGGTAAGACAGCGATTTTGGGTCCTTAGCTGTCGCAATGCTGTGAAAAGGACATGGAACGACTGCCAAGTCTGCAAGAACAACCGGGCTAAAAGTTCACCTCCACTCATGGGTCAGCTGCCTCCTTTTAGACTTCAGGGGGGACAGCGTCCATTTAGTTATACGGGGCTCGACTACTTTGGCCCAATGATGGTAAAGGTGGGACGAAGACGCGAGAAGCGGTGGGCTGCTCTGTACACGTGTCTAACTGTACGAGCTGTCTATGTAGATTTGGTAAGTGATTTAACAACAAATTCTGTTATTTTAAGCTTACGTCGATTGATAGCCAAGCGAGGCTGTCCGGCTGTGATCTATAGTGACAATGCTACGACGTTCCGTGGTGCCGACTGTGAGCTAAAAGCCTCTATTCAGGCGATAGACAGAGACCAGCTACTGCAGTTTGGCAGCGTGAGGAACATCGAATGGAGGTTCATTCCTCCCAATGCTCCCCATATGGGAGGTTGTTGGGAGAGACTGGTAAGAAGCATTAAGACTTCTCTTCGTACCACATTAAAAGAAAGAGCCCCTGGCGAGCAAACACTACTTACATTGCTAGCCGAGGCTGAGAGTTTTGTAAATAGTCGGCCGTTAACGTATGTACCTATCGACCACGAGGACGACCTACCACTAACACCCAATGATTTTTTAATGCCTAAGACGCAATTTGTCGACTTACCTTTCGGACAGTATACTGACGGTGACTTACTCAGACGATCTTGGCGTGAGTCCCAGCGACTGGCTGATTTACTGTGGAGGCGCTGGGTCAAGGAGTACCTGCCAACTTTGACAAGACGCACCAAGTGGTTTCATGGTACAGACAAACCATTAGCAGTAGGTGATGTAGTTGTAGTGGCTGACGACCAATTACCGAGGGCGCAGTGGCCGCTAGGACGTATTGTGACCGTACACCCAGGTAAGGACGGACAGGTGCGCGTAGCGGACGTGAAGACAGCCCAAGGACTGTACAGACGACCGGCGACTAAGCTATGTAGACTGGACGTTCGCGCTTCAGTTTGAGTATCAGCCTTCTGATACTGGGGGTGGGAATGTTGCGGCTTTCAGCCTCCGTAGCGAAGTCTATGCCCGACGACGATGACTAAAACTGACAGAATAGGAATGACAGGCGGTCTGAAGAAAGAAAAATTATTACATGAGACGAACTTGACCAGACTTTCTTTAAATCAATAAAACCTTGTGTTTTATTTAATTTATGAAGACAAAGACCAAACAAGACAGTAGATGTATTTTTCCGTAAAAAATAAGAGTATTTGCATAAAGTGTTCTTAGAATTAAAGTGATTCATTAAAATGATTTGTATTTTTTTGTATAAAATTTTGACTATTTTTAATCATAAACCTCGATATACGTTAATTTCAGTTATCGTGATGTTTTTCGGAACATACTCGTATTCCTCGCGTAAAGCGGGGTATCACTTACTGTATATGTAAAATACAAGTAAGAGATAGAGTAAGCTTTAAGACATCACTGGAACTCTTTATTTATAGATTGTTGCGTTCGACATGTTGGGACTTTGATGGGTACCTACTATAAATAAAGATTTATATATAGCTATATATAAATATTAAATAATATATGAGCGAATTATTATTTTTACATAATTTAAAATGTTATGAAGCACCTTGGCGTGTTATAGCATTTTTACGGAGAACATTGTCCTGATGGATAAAAGTGCTTTCGCGATTTAAAGCTAGCTGGAAAAATTGCATGAAAGTAAAGTGTGTCGGCCTAATCAGCAGATCTAAAGCTGAGCATTTGTTTTGCAACTTCAACGGTCCATCTAGTTTTTCCTAAATCACCTTATGAGGTGCGTCCCTATCAGTGTGTTCTCAGTTCAGGAATCTCGAGTCTCTTATTCAACATGTTAGTGACATTGATCAGGATGTAAGAAATCGGGTAGGTTGGATGAAATTAGTGTTCTATACCAACATGTTAGTGACATTGATCAGGATGTAAGAAATCGGGTAGGTTGGATGAAATTAGTGTTCTATACCAACATGCCTTCACTTCTAAAGGGGTAAAAATATAGATCGATCAATCGACGTCTATTACAGTATTATGAATTCGAATGTTAGATAATATAACACAGGATAGATATAAAATAAGTTTACGGGACAGAGATGTAAATGCTAAAATGGTTATATGGTGTCAACAATTGACAAGTTAAAGAATAATTAAGTTTGGAAGCGTATATTTTGTAACCAAAAGAAGACTGTGAATGAAAATATGGGTATGATATATTGCTTAAATATGGATGTCCTTGTAAAAAAATTAAGTACTCAAATGCGTCGAGCCCATCTAAGAGAGCGATAAAGGCAGAGGGATGATGAAAAACATAACATTTTGAGCCGTATAATAAAGAAGTATTAGTAGGGGTTGAAAATGACGTGAAATATTATGCTTTATTAGAAAAGGAATAATCTGGCAACTCTGGATGTTTGATCATTTGCTTACGCTGTTGGAGCTCATATTTCTAGGATTTGGATAAAAGCATATAAAACTCTGTTTCACCGTAAAATTTTGAGTCAGTAGAATACATAGTTTACGAGTGGAGGAAGGTGAGAAAAACTATGTGACAATATAGAAAATCAATTAATACTGCATATCAATAAGTTTAGCCAGCATGGTAAATTTTATTTTATTTTATTTACATTTGCTGGTATTTATACAATTTAATAAGGTTTTACAATTTATTAAGGTTGTAAATGGGTTAAAGTGATGATACCATACATTACCTCTAAGTTTTTGGTGGTACTGAAATTTTAGGGGCATTTGTTGTGTATAAGGAGATGATGACAAAAGTTTTTAAAAATATATTTGTGGAATGCCTAAAAATATACCTTTGTTTCAGTTTAAACAGCTACAGCTACCAGCCAGCGGAGTACGTTACTGCAGGAGAAGTGGCCTACAGTGCAGACGGCATGCCTTATGCTGCTGGGTCTACTGAAGGAGCAGGTGAAAGGACTACACCACCTGGATCAGAACACCAATCTGCAGATCGAGAGTACAAATTTAGCGCAGAGGAAGATCGACATTCACCTTGTGAATCTGTTGCAATACAATCGCGTTCGCCGTCTCAGTGATAAATAAAATAGAATTTGTTGTATAAATTATTTATAAAACTATGTGTCTGGGTGTTAGGTAACTTACACTCAATAAATTGTCAATTTTAATCGAATTGAATGACCTTATGCAGAAACACAGACTGTTGTTAATTGACTATTATTATCAGGAGATTCAGACTTAACAACGACGCTACAAAAGCTTAATAGTATTAATCAAGCAGAATTAATCTTTGGGGTGGTCGACTACAGTTTACTCGTTAAAAAATAATAATATTGGTGAAATTTAATAAGTCATAATCGTATCTTACTTTCTTAATTAAAAGGTAATATTTACGAATTAAGTAAATAGTAAATATTTTATTCTGTATCTCTTATAGATTTTTACTCGAATGTATGTACTCAGGCATAAAACATAGCTTGTTTCAGGTGCTTCTTAGTCAAATATGTAATGTAAATATAATAACATAAGATAATATTTTAAATATATATCAACAACGAATATTTAAGCCTAACGGGCTTAGTATTAGGAAAAAATATATTCTGAATGAACCCAAGATTTATTTTTGTAAAGAGCCCTTACCTTGTCTTACCTTGTTAGCCATTCAGTAAATTATAGATTAATGAGTCTCGTGAATTAAATTATGGTTTTGTTAATTTATATTATACATTTCTTTATAAATAAAACGAATTTCCTAATGTGAAGTTCTATCATATGTATGAGGCGTAGTATCCGAAGAATATTTTAAGAATATTTCCGAAGAAGAATTATGGGTAAGGCTAACGTGTATCGTGTACTCGCCAATCCTCTATAATATTTCGTTATATGTATATATATATACATATATTAAGTGAAAATGAAGTTAGTCCTGTTTCTTCTGAACAGATATACTATATCTCGTTCATCTTTCGCTAGTTCACAGTTATTTAGTCAAAGCTGTTGAATGAAACTTAACAATATCTTAATAAAATACCAATATTTAATGAAGATATTGTTAAGTTATCAATTAATATAGATGTAGGATCAGATTTACGAGAGGATAGGCGGGGCTCTGCTCAGGAGCTTCGAGGCCTTCCCTACAATTGAGGTAAAATATTAAGGCCAGAAACGATACATCGGTGTAGTTTTACTGTGTTTAACAAACGTTTATTTATCAAAAGCGAATTAAATATTTTCCGTGGTACCTTTTATCAATGGTATCACGGGTATTATATTTTATTAACCGTGATACCGTCCCTATTTAGTCGACAACGAAATGAGATTGTTTGTTATCAATTTAACTTTCTATTTTTTTTTTGTTACGCAAATAAGTTGACTCTAGCGAGCACTTTCCTAGGGCTATCTACGCTGGCTATCTAAATGTGTTCAATATTTGCTTTAACTTTAAATAAGTATAACATTAATTTATTTTAAGAAAGGAGAAGCGTAGATATTAACTGCACGAGTGTAGCATAAAAACTAAAAGAAGTGCAGATTTGTATTTTAGAGTCTGAATTATATATTTGCAAGACCTAGGACCATTCGAGAATATTCAATCGTATCGTATCGTATCGTATCGTAGTGACATTTCAGTACGTAAAGGCAGGTCACATAAAAATATTGTTTACGGATGAAACATTTTTTTTACAATGGAGCAATATTTTAACAGAAAGAGTGTTTATGATCAAAGCTCTAAAGAATCTTCTCGATTAGTCAACCGAGTATAAGGTGAAAGATCAGTAAGAAGAGAACTTTAACAAGACACCAATTTTGAGAACGTGGTTAATGCCAATACCATGTAACGCCCAAGGAGTACATGGTACATGCTATTATTAAAAACCAATTTTTGGGCCAGCAAATTCATATAATGATTACGATTAGTAGAATTAGAAATCTACAAATACAGAATAATTTTAACACTAACTTTATATAAATAACAAATAAAATTTGTGCAAAGAAACGCACTTGTTGGATGTCGTAGAAATCCAGCAAGAAGTAGGGATCGGAAATGACACTTTACTTTTGCTACCGACATGAAGGCGATAGCCACTGAAACGTTAGCTTCATAAACAGTAATGGCTCATTTAGAAAAACTAAACGCCGGATCATAAGTTTCGTTGGAAACGAACGTTCTGGATTACTCCAAACTTAACGACTCTCCATCCCGATTTTAATATAATAGATTATAAGTTATGGCTACTTTTAGAGACTATAAGATGCAAAATATTATGATAGTACCTAAAGCAATGAATAAGAGTGGTAACGAAGAAATACGGGATTTTTTATAAATAAAGTACTTTTATTAATAATTAAACGTTGAGAAGTAGCCAGTGGAGATAATTCGGATAAGATTTATATATTTATAATTTTTTATATTAATGTATTAACTAACTCACATTAAAGTAGTAAATGTTATATGCCATAGAAAAAAAAAACATTTTTTTTTGTTACAATATTTCTGGCTTATTTAATTATATATATACACTAGGCGTCAAAAATAAGTAGTACACTTTTCAAATTGCAATTACTCTTAAACTGTAAAATGAGTTTTATTTAAAAACTAACAGTTTTTAAATAAAAATCATTTTATAGTAAATTTAACAAAGTTTTCTAAAAATTATATTTTATTTAGCATTAGTAAAGTTTTACACTTACAATTAAGAAAAAACTAAAAGTTATCCATTTTGAAGGAACTGTCAAGAGCTTAATTTTTACGTTTTGGGCATTGTTCGTATTGTAGTAACTTGTGTTGCCGCCTCGGGCTCTGATGACAGCTTGGAGCCGGTTTGGCATGCTGAACACTAAGTTTCGGAGGCGGTGATGGGGAATATTCTCCCATTCTTCTATCAGGGCCTGTTTTAGAGCCCTGAGGGTGACGGCGGGTGGTCTGCGCGTTCTGACTAGCCTCCCAAGCTCATCCCAGGCGTGTTCATTCGGGTTAAGATCAGGGATTCTTGATGGCCAGGCCATCAAGCTGATCCCAACCTCCGGAATGTACTCTTGTACGAAGAGAGCGGTGTGTGGCCGGACGTTATCATGCATTAGTATCGCTCCATCACCCATTTTTACTAAATATGGCCCTGCATACTCGTTAAGCATCTCTGAAGCATATCTTTCACCAGTCAGAGTACCATTTTCTATGACCACTAGCTCTGTACGACCCTCCGAAGAGATGCTAGCCCATACGTGTACAGAGCCCCCGCCGCATTGGACTCTTTCCGAGATGCAACCTTGAATGTATCGCTCACCAGGTAGCCGGTATACTCTCCGCCCTCCATCGGAAGTGAATAAAGAGTATCGAGACTCATCTGTGAACAAAACCCTTTTCCATTCATCTTCGCCCTACTGTACGTGTTGACAGGCGTAGCGTAGTCTTACTACTCGATGTTATGTCTCAAGTTTGGGGCCATTTGCTGGCCTGTGGGACTTCAGGTTGGCTTCAGCAAGTCTTCTTCTCACTGTACTCTCACTAATGTAGTCTCTTCAGGTTTGAAGAAGCTGTTGCTGGACCTCAACAGCATTAAGGTGACGATTTCTGAACACAGTAGAGACAATAACGCGATCTTCTCGGGTACTAGTGCACCTGGGTCTGCCATTACCTGGTCTCCTTAGATAGTTTCCAGTCTCATGGTACCTTCGCTTAACTTGCTGGATCGTTCTTAGTGTTACATCCACCCACCATCCACCGTTCTTGCAGTACGACGCATACTGATGCCTACTTCGAGAAAAGTTATGATTCTTGCACATTCTTCAGGTGAAAGAGGCATGATTAGTAAAGTTTACTCACTGTAGACACCTTTGCTTTTGAATTGCAATTGATTTATCAGCAATAAATGTAAAAACAATAAAAATCAAAAGTAAGACAACAGTTTAAAAATAGAGTGTTTTTGTTTATTATGTTTTTTTTCAGTCAATATTTAAAAGACGATATTATGCATGAAGTTTTCATTAAATTAAATTAAATTCTCCATTAACCTCTTTTTATTTCAAAGGTCTAGTAGTTTAGGAGATATTGCAATTTTAAAACTGTACTACTTATTTTTGACGCCCAGTGTATTTGAATTGACTACACGATTCAATATTTTTTTATTTGCGAGCATCTCGGAGCCAGTGATTTTTAGAAAGTTATAAAAGTTCAGTGTTCGGGTTGAAATTTTTGAAACCACTTCTGTGTCGAAGTGTTTATAGCTCGTTCAATAGACTGCATACGAGTACCTAATTATGCTATATACTTAGCGTGTGGTCAAAAATATTCTGACACTTTATGTGAATGTTAATCTCAAAAATATGCTGAATATTTATTATATTGATCATTAACTAGATAATACTTCATTTCAATTAATAACGCACAATATGTTTGTTTACTGTTTTATATTATTATAACTGCGACCCGCCTCCGCTTCGCACGGGTTCAATGCTGATACTAAATACACTACAGAAAAACTTTTAACGTGGGTACATTATTTTGATAAATCTCGTAGGGTTCAGTCTGCATTTGCCATGTAAGCGGAAAAAATGTAATTATTTACGACATCACATTAGAAATCTCAAAAATAACAGTATTTATCCATTATTTAATTTATGGTATTATACATGTAAACCTTCCTCTTCAATTACTCTATCTATTAAATCGCATCATAATCCGTGGCGTAGTTTTGAAGATTTAAGCATACATAGGGATATAGGGACAGAGAAAGCGACTGTCTTTTATACTATGTAGTGAAGTGGGTATTGTGATTATTTTTATTTCTCTTACTCTTTACTTCGTCTTGATAGGGGATAGATTTAAACTAAAATTGATAGAAACTGACCTGTTCTGAACGTCAGGCCGACTGTGATCAAATCAAATCATTCTCGGTTGCATTACACTGATTCTCGGAACGGGCCTCTAAACGGGTGTGAATGTACTAGTAGGATAAAGATACTGACATAGGGGGAAAAATACTCAAACCATAGAGTTAGATTTATTATACATCAGCGTTATTAGTTATCGGGCTGACAGTGCTGTTGATATTTTGATTTCATTTGGATTTTTTTTATAAAAAGCCAAACAAATCACATTAAGCCCGACCTGCAAAGTACTGGGGCGTCACCCCAGACAAGCAACTCAATTTTAGGACGTATCTCTCTAGAGTGACATAAAATGCCTGTTGTCTCTATCTATCTAAAAAAATCTTATATTGCCCACCTTAGGTTTTGCCTAGCGGCATGTTAGGTAGGGATTGCCTAAGACCAGTCTTATCATACGCGTGTTTGGTATTTGCACATACAGAATTGCAAATACTTCATCCCATCTAGGCCATTCAGAGCAAACTCCTGCACCGAATGGCAACTGCCCCATATTATGTCCCAAACTGTGTAATACTTCTGGAATCGTTCCGGACGGTTCTTCCGAGCCGTTGACAAGCACTCGTACTAACTAATTAGGGAATCTTCTAATTACAGCTCGGCACTGCCGCTCAGGGAACATTTTTAATCCAAATCAGCAAAGACTTCGCAGACCATGACACGTCTTTAGCGACCCATCCAATTAATGAACGCAGGACCTACAAGATTTGATTGCGGCGGTGTCTGAGCTGTCGCATCCTTTGCTATCTATCCCCTTCTCGGCAGCCTTCTGCCCGAGTAGGCCCCATCCATACATGCCGGAGCCATTGTACATCTAGGCCTTCTAGCGCATATGCTTTCTTTTATAGAGCAGCGCTGACTGCGTTTTTTCTGACGTGCGGTCTTCCTTATTACGTTATTAAGCTGTAGGGTCGTTAGGGCCAACGGCTCAGCCTGAATTTTGTCGGCAGGTCTTTCGGGTAGAAGGAGGCCGCCGAGCGGGGTCGGGAGATGGCCGATCCGGCTCGAAGGAGGCGGTGCCGGGCTCGGTAGCACAGTTGCGGCGCCGCGCGTGTCGCCGTATCCGCGGGCGTGACTACCTCGCACCCGCCGGCGACCAGCGAGAGACCACGACCCTCCCGTGGCCGCTGGGTGTCGTCGGTGGAGGAGATTGGGGGAGGTAGTTGTCCCCCCGAGGAGGGCTCCCCTGGATTATCGCAGGGGAGTGGAGTCTGGGGGTTCCCGGAAGTCGCTTCGCGTTCCCGGGGGCTCCCTACATGCCTAAAGAAGGCCATCCTGTGGTTTTTAGTGGGTAGGCCTCCCCCTTCTGGAGAGGAGAGCCCCACATAACCGACGGCTCGCCACAGCCGGGGTATGCAATTTAATGCATTTTTCTCAGAGAAACAAAAAAAAAAAAAAGATCCTTCGGGTTGAGCCGCCTCGATTCGTCAGGAGTCCGACATAATCACCATGGCACTAGGTTGCAGTGGTATCTCCCTGGACACATGGCGGTCGAATCGCGAAAGCGCACCTCGCAATGTGCCCCGTATGGGCCTAGAGAACTCGGGGGGGGGGTTTTCGTGGGTACGCCGGTCCTCTATGACCGGAGAGCCCCACACACGGCCACGCCTTGCCAGCGCGGTGTCATGGTGCATTAGGTAGCATTTCTCCTCCTCAAAAAAAAAAGGTTGCAGTGGTATCTATGTGGATTCTCAGCCTCTCCTCTCCAGAGGGGAAAAAAGAAAACATCAAACCACTTCTTGGTAAGAGGGTAATTATTACAGGCTACTTTTAATGCCGCAATCCTTGCAATATAACCTTGAGCATCCAATAAGAACCTTTAGCGCTTGTCTCTGATTTAACTGTGATACGCCGCCTGATTTCGTTAAATAGCATCAGTATAACCGTTATTGGATCAGCGGTTAGTTCAACAAAATATGATGGCCTCAGGAGTTGCAAAGGTGGAAATTGACCGTTATAACTGGAGCTTTGTTTCCAAGAAATAGACGTAAAGTGGTCCCACATAGCATCACAATCTATTGATCGGTGATGTTAGATTTTACGCTGGATAACTGTTAGTGGCGAGTGCGACGCCCTCGGTATTGAATTCATCCAAAATACCATTTCTGTGTGGAGAAATTTGCTCTTGCGCAACATCTGCTGCCCGGCTAAGTTGTGCAAATTGGCTCAGTATCGCTGGGATGGGATTTGTAAAAGCAAACGAAGACTCTTGAATAAAACTCTTGTAAACACGAACAGCTGTGTTTGCTTAGAACCTTTGAAAATGTTGTAAAGCGAAACCGGTCAGGTCGACAGTAATTAAAAAAGTAGTGGAACAGTACAAGAGTTTTATTCAAGATGTATAATAAGTTCCACCAAGAGCCAACAATCAACTCAATACAGAATACAAACAAAGACTGTAGAAGAAGGTCTAGAGTCAACGTACATCCCCAGCATGGAGAAGAATGGTCTAGTAACGCAACTTAAATGGCGATAGTAACTTAATCCATCCAAACATAGAAGCATACGTCGGTGGAATAAAACATTAATCTCTAGTTTGTACATTATTTAAATTTTGATTGATATATGTACTCACTATAGGAAACATATCAAAAACTCTGCGAATTCTACCGAAAACCACGATTTTTTAATTCAGACTTCAGAGCCCCCTAGCGGAAAAATGCGTAACTTTTTTTGCGACCATTACATTTTTTGCTCAGTTCGACCAGGAGAACAACATATCCAAAACTTAGACCTGGGTCCCGAAAACCACTTGGCCATTTAAACAGTATCATCTACTTTAGAAATACTTTGTAAACTTGTTTTATTTTTAACAAAACATCAATATCAGTAAGGATTTCTAAATTTGATGTTCATATGTCATTGACAGATTTGACAGAGACATTGACAGTGAATAAAATGTACTTTGGTGTAATAAAGCACAATGTGCTTAGTTGTTGAATAGTTAAAGCGTATAGTTAAAGCGTACTGATTAGAGTTTTGCCTAAGTCGAATATTTCGTTTATAGATTTTAGAGAACATAATGGTTGCATTATTCTCAAAATCGACACAATACTTCGAATGTGCGTTCATAGGTGTCTGTCTGTCTGTCTGTCTGTCTGTCTTTTGACATAATTTCTTTCATCTGTGCTCCGATCTGAACCACGGAACTTATGATCTGAACACGCATATAACAGCATTCTTATTGGTCTGTGATAACAGATATGGAGCACAGATTAATATATTAGTAGCGTTCTTTTCAGATTATTTCTGTCTGTCAATTTAATGTGTGCTAGTCATACGTAGTATTCTAATTAGTCTGTGGTTGTAGCTTTGATGCACAGATGAGTATACTAGGTATTGTACTAAGTAGTCTGTGTTGTACTATTCGTTGCTCAGTCTGTGTCGTTGCTGTTTTTATTTGATTGTCACAGCAGTATCAAAGAGTACTTTTTAATTTCATATTCGCAATATACAGTAACTGTCGGCCTGATATTATTAAAGAATTTGGAAAATCAGAGAATGGAATCAACTGCTTCCGTTTCGAAGGTATGAACAAGTTTTTGATCATACTTAGCGCCAAAATATTTGTAATGAAATTAATTAAAAAAAAGACTTGTCTTTTTTTAACACCTTAGTGTCACTTGTTAAATATGTAAAACCATTTTTTGAATTGAAAAATTTTAAAATTCTTACAGGGAGTATTTTTGTTTCATAAAGCCGAAAGCAAAGTCAGTAAACAAAAGAAAAAAGTTGATTTATTTCAAAAAATATTTCAAGATGAGCCTTGGTATCTGGCTTTCAAAGAAAACTGGGAACATTTTGAGAGAGAAATCCAGGTATAACATGCAATGTTGATTGTTCAGCACTCTGTTTATATCTACTGTTTATATTTTACTGTATACTTAGTCTTAAATTAAGCACATATCAGAGGGATGAAAATTCTTTGCAATCTGTGGATGTACAGTGCAGGTGCCGGGTTCCATTATTTTGTAGAGAGGACAACCAGATGCAGCACCATGGATATTGTGAATTAGTTGTAGGTTTCGGGGTCCTAATGATCAACTTCACCACTTCCTTCTCTACTTAGTCATATCCCATATAGATAGATCATATAGGGTATATACTACTTCTCTCTTACTAGCAGGTATTGCCTGCTTGTTCTCTTGAGGTGGATTAAATTCCACACTGTCAATTTTTTTAAGACCCAGACCCAGATATATTCTCTATTACTACTCTTTCTTACTACATCAATAGGCAGCAAGAGTGGTAACTATTTTTAATCCACAGATGTATTATGGACATAGAATTGAAAAATAATATAAGTTATTAGGTTGTATTACTATAGCCATGTGCAAAAACAAGAAAAATAAATTGGTGATTATTAAATTTTTGTAAAAGTTTTTTGGCTTCCCAGTCTTAAAAAGAAAGGTGATATCTGCACCTTTTGTACAAAGGAATCTAACAAAGTAAAGATATCCAATTATCCCATTACATTTGAAAAAGACGATATTTGAATGTGAGCAAGTAATTGGTCAGAATTCATGTAAAGAAAATTTTAATAATAATGTGAGGAAAGTTGTTAGCTTTGTTCAGCATTAGTTTGACAAGAATGTTATTATAGAAGTAGCAATTGGAAGAATAATTGTATGTGATCTTAAACTACATTATTGTTTTTTCAGTCTTTTAATCAAGTCAGATATAGTAGCCTTCTTAATAATGTAGTCAAATATATAAAGTCATTTCACAAAGATAATGAATCTGAAGAATTAAATGGGGTAATTCCTAGTGCTACATTATTGACTGGAGTAAATCAACCAGATCATGTCTCACAATATAATGTATTAAAACAAAAATTAAGGTAAGATTAAATTTAAGTATTTAAAAAATATATATGCAATTTACTACATCATATAATAGACATAGAAAATAATTTTACTCATACTTTTTTCTACAGTAACTTTATTTTTGATACATACACACCATTACATACTATTTTTACATTTTTTACCCCTCGCCAGTGTAACTGCAATATCAGTTTATTCTATTGTTACCAACAAAACAACATTGTAACATCAGTACCAATTGATCACAATTATTACACAGACTGACAGTTAGTTTAAGATATGTAAAATTATTACGTCCAAAGATTCTATTAGATTTGTAAGCTAACTGATATAAGAATAACCATGTTGTTGAACACAAGCCATTTATTTTTCTGACAATGCAAAATATTTGCACTTTCATGACAAATACTTTTGTTTTTCAGGGAACATGTTACTCCACATATAGCTATGGTGAATTCACAAGATTCTTCTTCATTAAAGTCTTTAGTAGAAAATACTGTTTGGCAGTTAATGTATGGGTCAGATATACTTGTGAGTATTTTTATACTTTCAGTTCTGTGTGTGATAAGCACATATACTTAATTAGTTGTAGATATAGGCATACTCTGGCCAATTGCAAGTTACTGCGATCATCTAATGTATCATAGTTTATAATCATGTAACATTATCCTGGTGCTGTGGTTGGTTTACAGGAGGATTTTGAAGATGAATGTTTAGAAGATGCTCCAAAGCAAAAAAAGCTAAGGAAAAATCAATGTACAATGAAAGAACTAAAAAAATGGTATGATACTCAGTATATAAATGTGTCACCACACAAAAAGAAACTCATGATGCCAAGAAAACAAATGGTTGTGATAATTCCAGATTTTGAAAGTTTCAACTGTAATATTTTACAAGATTTTGTAATGATTGTTAGGTAATATTATTTTCTTTATTGTATTTGTGTTTTTCTTCTTGTAGAACCTACATTTCCATTATTTTATAATATATGGCTGGTGAAAAAATATGTCTTGCTTATTTTTGCATGTTTTTTGTTCTATATTATTTCATATTAATTTGGTTTTAGTTCATATGTGTCAGGATCCCTGCCTCTAGTTCTTGTGTTTGGAGTTGCAACATCAATCTCTGCTCTGCACAATTCCTTCCCTTACCATGTTTCCTCAAAACTACTTATAAAGGTTTTTCAACCACACTCATCTCCTGTTTACTTGAATCAAGTGAGTTAGATTTATTTAAAGATAGTTAATTAGTGAAATTAGCACTTTCTTTATTTTACTTCATTTCAGGTACTAGAAAATATTTTTCTTACACACACAAGTCCATTTCATTTATCCGGAAGAGCATTTCAACTTCTGATAGATGTATTTTTGTTTTATGATTTCTCTGTTAAGGGATTAATACAAAGTTACAAGGTGAGAATATAAATGAAATATGTGAGAAAGTGTGTTTGATAATGTAAATGAATATGGTTTTTATTGAATATCTTTTGTTTTAGTACTGTATGATGGAACATTATTATGGAGATAACACAAAGTCTTTATGTTGCCCTAAAGAAGAATTGCAAGACACCATAATGAAGTTGAGTGCAAATGATTTATCCAAATTCAGAAACTATCCATCTTTGCAACCATTTATTGAGTCTCAAGGGGATAAAATTAAAGATAGTAATTACTTTAAAGAGGAACTTCTCAAAAGAATATTTAAGCTTCATGATTACTTATACACATTTTATTTTTGTATAAGACTATTACATAGTCTTATTAAAGATATACCTAAGAATACTTTAGGTAAATCTGTAAGTATTAAAACATTTCTCTAATGTATCACAGTTAGAATGACACATTGTAAAACAAATAACAATTTCAGGTACGTGAAATCTACGCAAAATGTGCTGCTGAAAGTATTACATCAACATCGGAATTTCAAGATTGTATGACACTTATAAAATTTCAGCCACAAGTGAAACTAGTGGAAGACATTAAAGATTTATTAAAAATTTTTAATTTAGTTTTGAAAAATCTGTCTTCTGTGAAACCACTTATTATAAAAAACAGTACTGATAAATTAATTGCAGTGGATGATGAATTAGGAGAAACATTCATAAAAAATGTTCAAGTGTGCTTATTGATGTTTTTGGGACTAATAGAGAAGGCAAACACTGACGTTACTAGTTTAACTGATAAACCTGATGAGCAGGAGGAAAAATTTCAATCCATAGCAAGTAATAGATATAAACTAAAAGAGGTAATTTTTTTTTTAAATAATATCAATATGTTTAAAATCCCAAAAGTTTGAGTCTATATTGAATATCTTCGATGTTATTAACTGCCATTCAGGAACGCCAGTGCTACTCATCCAAATGCTTCCCATCTGAGTTTGATCCATCAATTGACCTCTTTCTCGAAGTTTTGGACTACTATTACTAGACTATAGCTTTCAACCTTGATGAGGTGCTTTTATGAAATCGATATAATTTTCGTCTTATTTATGTTTCTTATAAGTCCCACTTTTTGGGATTACTGAGGTCTTTGAGCATTGTGTCCACGTTTACTTTAGGCTCAGCCATGACTGCAATACCATACACAAAACAAAGGTTTTCCCCTCCATTCCTTAACGAAATTTACATTTTAAAATGTTTGCATCTGATTTCAATTACTAATGAAAAAATGAATAAAATAGGGACTTGTATTTTTTGTTTTCCTTTTTTATTTTTTTTATACTCCCGGTAGATTGTCTTCGATCATCTGCTAGGATAACACCATTCTATTTTGGACTTAATTGTCACAAAGAAATTATTGTTTGTTTATTGCAAAACTATTAATAACAGTGGGTGGTTGGGTTAAAGTCCTATGTCCTCTAGATGGGGCAGAGGGCGTCCACAGTGCGTCGCCAGCCCGGTCGGTCTTGAGCTTCGCGCTTGACTTCGCTCCAGGTCTTCCCGATTTTCTTCGCCTCTGCGATGATCGTCCGTCGCCAGGTCTGTCTAGGGCGGCCTCGCTTACGCTTTCCTTGGGGATTCCAGTCTAGGGCTTGCCTTGGTATGTGTTCGGAGTCCCTTCGGAGCGTGTGGCCGATCCACTTCCATTTGCGACGTTTAATTTGATGATCGATTGGAGTTTCACCGCAGCGTTCCCACAGGTCAAAGTTGGTGATTTTCTCGGGCCAGTAAATACCGAGAATACGACGAAGACAACGGTTGACTACCACCTGCAGCTTATGCGAGATGTCTTTAGTGACCTTCCACGTCTCGCTTCCATAAAGCAGCACGGTTTTAACATTTGATCGAAAGATTTTTAACTTGACCCTTCTAGTGAGCTTCCGTGACTGCCATATAGGGCGCAGCCGTGCAAAGGTTGCTCAGTTTGATTAATAACAGTAGTCTGTCATAAAAAGAAATTAAACATTTTGATTTATAAAATTAATTTATTAATATTATTATAATCTAACACTTAAGAATTCATTGCGTAATTGTCAAAATTTTCATGAGTTCGTTATCTATCTTTTTTTACTTATCTATGATTTAAACTACCTATGTGTCTAATTAATAATATACGGCACGACATTATCGTTCTTTGAGTATGATAAACTAGAAAAATTATAATTTTTTTTCACAATATTGATCATAAAAACTTGCTAAAATAATTTCTTACTTTATTAAGTTGATCTAGGTTTTTTATTTAATTCCAGATTTACTGATCTAGAATTTTTGAACAATATGAAATGTCTATTAAAGGCTCTCTCAAATTCCATCTATATATTCTGGGATAATCTTCGATCATATATTTCTGTAGATACACAATTCCATAGAAAATCAAACAAAATATCGACCCCGCGTCTATACATAGAAGAATAGATGTATATTATAGTACCAATTTTGAAAAAAGTTCTAAAGTGTCATATAATTTAAGCCAATTTAAATCTTAAGTAACGTAATGAAGTATGAAAATAAATCCTTGTTAAGGTCGTTACATATTATCTTCTGGTTTCGATGATATAATGATGCCGTGAAATCAGAAATGAACAAGACATATTTGAAAACAAATATATTGGATAATAAGCCCTTAGTCCGTTGCAATTAAGCACAAATTCATTTCATATAATAATGCTCCTACGTTCCATTTGACTCCGAATATTGTGCTCGCGTCTTATCGCATCCTACTTGAACATAGACAGCAGTGGAGATGCTTAGTTTTTTTTTACACATATCTTAACAGTACGGAAACTTTTTAAAGGGGATAATTTTTTCTTGTATGGAGAATAGGCCCACTACAAAATGTAACGTTTATTAATGAGACATATGTTAAATAATTTCTTATTAACCCTAGATATTATAAGGAACATTAGCTTGTTTTTATCTAACGGGATCAATTAAAACATGAAGATTAAATAACCTAAAAATTCTTAGTGGTTAGTAGCTTTATTTTGATTTGTATTCAAATTGCTTTTTACGTAAATGCTATTTAACACTTTTTTTATTCTTGCCAAATACAACCAAACAAAAAAAAAAGAAAATCACAAAAATGGTATAGGCGACTCCATCATTCCACTGACCTTTTTTTGAAACATTAGCTCTATGCTATTTTTTCCTATGAGTGAGCCACTCGAGACAGAAAGAGATAGATGCGATGCGTTACGCATCGTGGCATGGTACGCAAGCGTTTTAAATTGATATTTTACTAATACATAATATGAATAAAAGTGTTTTACTCATAAAAAATGCGCTAATAAATTAAGATAAAGATATACTTATTGGAAGTATGACATTCCATCCTTCCTTTGCACTTTACGTGTGTCATTTTTACAAATATAAACTACGCATTTCGGCATCGCTGACGTTATCAATCGCGCGCGGCCACCGAATGAATGAGAGCGAAACAAGGCACATTTACTGTTTGTGCCTTGTTTCGCCGGTGCCACTTTTTAGACGGTAACTGTGTATCTACAGAAATATATGATCGAAGGGGATAATTTATGTTTTCCCTATTAAATTGACATTTAACAAGTTAGCCAAGCATCATATAGCTGTAAAATTGAAAGTTGTGTTGTCAGTGTTGTTGAAAATGATAGCAATATGAAAATAATCTACTTCATACATGGCTTTATGATGACACAGCTTAACTTTAATGTCAATATGTTTCAGAAACTTCTGAAAGCAACAAAAATGGAAAAAGTCAAATCTGAATTTGAAATAGTACGAGCTCAATTTGTGAATTATCTGATAGACCTGTTTACGATAGGTCTTCAACCACCGCACACACAAACATTGCACGAGCTATTTTTCTTTGCTGATGTACCTAAAGTGAAGAAGCAAATACTGGGTGCACCACGCGGAGCGATACACTCGGCTCTAAGTAATCCAGGACATTATTTGGAGGTAAATATTTCGATATTTTAACGTTAGCATTTTTTATCAATTCATTTTAAAATGCATTCCTTATTAATAAATTTTAGAATTTTCTTTAGAATCTTCATTGAAACTTTTTTTATTTTTATGATAAATCTTCTTAAAACAGATTTGAACAAATCTGGGGTGTTAGTAGTTCCTAATTACACCTGACCGGAACACGGACAGACCTGACGGACCTGATGAACCGGACGGACCTGACGGACCGGACATAATAATATTTTTTATTCGAAAATGTTTATAATTCTTATTTTAGTTCGTTGTCACGTTACAATAGTGGACGTAAAGCGGATAATCAATGAAATCTTTCCTCGTTGTTTTCTCCTTGGTATTCTCTTCCATTGAACAATTTATGGAGTTATGTCAAGAGAACAATTATATTAATAGTAGTCTCTGGTGTTATAGTCAGTGACCGTGTTAGTCATAACATGATCCTTCCCATCTTACGGCACCCACTCGCCTATTATTTCAGATAATCTGAATACATTTATATCTTTGGTATGTTTCTGATTTTGAAATATAAAAATGTTTAAATTCTGATTAGTGCTTTATATTCACTTGATCTATCCTATCTTTGTTGATTGGTTTCTTAGTTACCTGGTAGGGCGCCTGGCCGGGGGGCGTCGTCGGTGATGCAGATCGGGGGAGGTATTGTAGCTTCCCCCGAGGAGGGCTCCCCTGTATCAGCAGGGGAGCGGAGGCTGGGGGTTCCCGGAAGTCGCTTGGTGTTCCCGGGGGCTCCCTACATGCCTGAGGAAGGCCATCCCTAAAGTTTAGTGGGTAGGCCTCCCCCTTCTGGGGAGGAGAGCCCCACATAACTGCCGGCTCTCCGCAGCCGGGGTATGCAATTTTGCTCAGTGTAAAGAAAAAAAAAGGGCGCCGGCAGAGTACAATTTTTTTTAATACCGCGATGGTGGCAAACAGGCGTACAGCCCGCTTGAGTAAGCGGTAAGTGGTTACCGTAGCCTATTGACATTTGCAACACAAGGGGTGTCACTCGCGCGTTGTGAAGTTCTGGAGTATCAATTCCCTATTTACAGTTGGTACTGTGATGTGGTGAAACTATTTTGTGCCGATTCTAATCAAATAGATAGCGGCCTGAATGAAATGTATGATTCTTAAACAATTAGGATATTCCAAAGAGGAAAAAATTATGTCTACTTGAATAATGTTTATTTAGATTTGATTGATAAAATAAATATTTAGTATTTATTATTTTGTTATTTAGTGTACATGCTGTCATGTCAAAGAAGAGGGCGGTATAAATGGGCAGCAATTGGACGTGTGCGTAGCTTACCAACTGTACTGCGAGTATGGACGCCTTATCAACCTGTATGATTGGTTGCAAGCATTTGCAGTCGTGCTGCGTCCGGATAATGAGGATGCTCATCACGACGCGGATTTGCAGTTAGTATTCTCTTTCGCTTTTTAACGCTGCTTTTACTCCGGCTTTCTTTCACGTTTTCGAATAAAATCTATTTACTGTACCGTCTCTAATATAAACACACATTTTTGAACTTCATACAAAATTGATTGATATTTTGTATAAATTAATTTAATTCTGAAAGTTGGTTTAATAATGTTAACTATAACTGAATAAACAATATTATGAATAGATGTAAAATAGAAAATACATTAATATCATAAACCTATATTAAATGTAGTAATATATTTTCTATTACGCTATACAGTCTTAAAATTTTATTGACATCTAAATGATCGGCAATAATCGTGACAGCAAAATATCGTGCAATAAAAAGCCGTAAGTGAATATAAGATCTACAAAAAGATTCTGATTCTCTAAAATATAATTAAATTTTATGTTGGAATTATATTGATCAAGTAAATTAGACATTGTTTCAAAAAACTCGCGCATTAATTTGTTCACTTAGGTGAACGCATTGAAATAAATACTGTCATTCTACTATGTATTTCTCTCACAAAGAAACTATGTATTTCTATTTATACATTAGGCAGATTTGATACTACAATGGTATCAAATCTGCCTAATGCTCAGTAGTCACAGTAGCCTATGGGATGCTGGCAATACCAGAGGTGTCATAATAAAGCCGACCCTTCAAAATAGTTATTTATGCAACTGTTGTATAATCAGGGATATTAAAACACGAATGTGGGTATACAAGTGTGATAATAGTCAATGTCATCCATGCTGTGTAAATGTATGGAACGTGTTCTTAACAACCAACTCCTCGCATATCTCGAAGACAATGACATTCTCAGCGACCGTCAGTACGGTTTTCGAAAAGACCGGCCGACGGGAGATCTTCTCGTGTATGCCACACACCTACGGGGAGATGCTATTGATGGGCACGGCGAAGTTCTCGGACCTTTGCAATAGGCTTGTTGCCTAAATTTCAGTAGTTATATACTAATATACCTTGATGCCTATTCTATAAAAAATAATTATTATTTTTGAAAAAAAAATGCTTATTTATAAGAATAATTTTGCATTTAATTAAATATTTGACATTAGTCATCAAAAACGCTCATGACTGTCATGGCGTCTTGAATGACGTCACGCCGTGCAAAACACAGCTGTTTTAGTATCGGAATATTCGGTATTGTGAAGTTATTTTAATAAAAAATGGATTCATCGTATTACAAGTACTGCATAGTGCCCCAGTGTACAAGCACAAGTATAAAAACACCAAAAAAAATATTTATATACGTGCCAAACAATCAGCAGATACGTAAAAAGTGGCTGACACTCGCGAGAAGGAATGATGCCCATTCTTTTTCGCACTTCCACAAGACACTTGGGAATGACATTTTGACTTTGACGTTTCGCACGGCGTGACGTAACACTTATTAATTGGTGTTTGCTGTCACGTGACTTATGGCTTATTTTGTGCAATTTTATTTTATAAAAATATAAATAATCAAAAGTTATTATTTTATAAAACTTTGTTTTTTCATAATTAAATGATCATCTTAATAGTTATGCAACCTAATGCATCAGATTTGTTCATAGTGGATACAAGCCTATTGGATCTCGAACTTTTTGAGTGAACGTTCCATTCAAGTAGTTTTAGATGGCTGCTGCTCCGAACAATTGAGTATTGATGCTGGAGTTCCTCAAGGTTCCGTACTTTCGGCAACACTCTTTTTTCTCAACATCAACGACTTGCTGGTACCTGGAACCTTCGGGTATGCCGATGACACCACAGTCGTAGATAGATATATCTCCAATGCAAAGGCCAATAAAGAGGAAATGCGATGTTGTCAAGAATCGATGATGGAACGTTTAAATTCGACAGTCCGTGTAGTCTCTGAATGGGGTGATGCCAATCTGGTCCAATTCAACACTAACAAAACGCAGGCGTGTTTGTTCTCCACTAAACGGCGTCCCTTTCATCTGACTCCAACTTTCCGTGATGTGTCCATACCGGTAGCAGATCATCTCCACCTGCTTGGTGTGCAAGTTAATAATAACCTTAACTATGGTAGCTACATAGAATCCATTGCCAAAACTGCAGCAATGAGGCTCGGCATTCTCTCCAAGGTCAGGCGGTACTTCACACCGGAACAGTTGCTCCAACTATATCAAGCACAAGTTCGATCTTGTCTGGAGTACTGCTGCCACTTGTGGGATGGGTCTGCCAGGTATCAACTAGCGGCTCTCGATTTTATTGACAAACGTGCAAAGACCCTCATTGGTGACACCAAACTAACCGAGGCCAAGCTGCACAGCCTCCAACATCGTCGTGGGGTGGCATGCTTGTCGGTATTTTACAGGATAATCACGGGGAGTGTGCGTTGGAATTGCACGAATCAATTCCGCCTTCTCCTTTCTATCTCAGAGAAATCAGACGCCGGCTGGGGTTCCACCCTTATGTCATTGATATTCTTGCCAAGCGCACGAAGCGATCCGCTTCTTCATTCATTTGGCGAACGGCAAGAGAGTGGAACACTTTGCCCGCAGATTTGTTCCCTACACAGTACAACTTGGAACTTTTCAAGAAAAGAGTGAATAGGCACCTACTGGGTAAGCATGTTCCATCCTCGGCCTCATCTTCACTTTCCATCAAGTAAGATGGAGGCCAAATGCTTCTCCAGCATTCATAAAAAAAAAATAGTATCACATGAGTGTTTTAATACCTAATTATAACAGTAGCATTCAAGACTATCTACAATCATGATGCGAATCCTCTATAAAAGATTCTCATACCATAGGGTGTTGTACAGTGTTGTAAGAACTATGTAAATTCTAGAAAAGTCTAATTGCGAAGCATGTAAAATAAACAGACCTTAATAAGTAAAAGAATTTTTTATTAAAGCTAGAATCACTCATTTTTGTAAACAACGCACACAGTAATAATTTGTTTGCGATTTCCAATATTCGAGTGAAAAAATGGCAGGAAATGACACGATAAGACGAGAATCCGAAATTACGAATTAGTCTACAATTTATTGTTCTATTTTCAAAATTTTAGCGATCTGGTGGTGAAAATGTCATTGCATGAGAATGTTCTTTTTTTGAAATTCATAATATCACGCGTTTGGATGATATAATGATCATAATATCATTGAGTGTTTTAATGTTGGCAATGAGCTAATTGTTATAGGTTTTTTATAGAGGATTAATAGCATGATAGTAGATAAAACTATTTACTGTCTGTTGGTAGATCCCCATACTGTTAAACTCCAGCGTGTAAGGATTAATACGTTTGGAAACTTACAGTTAAATATAAATGGCATTATTATTTCATTGTTTGTTGCAGAGCACGATTCACAAGAGCGGTCGCAGAGCTCCAGTTTCTAGGATTCATTAAATCTTCTAAACGCAAAACTGATCACGTCGTCCGATTAACCTGGTAGTGTAAATATTATGATCACGCATGATAAAATATGATTTTCCCTTGCCATTGTCTCCCTTTTGTTAAACACGAATGTATGTCAACATAATTGTTAAACGCGAATGTATGTCAACATAATTGATCACTTGGGAGTATATCGCACCTCCTCTAAGAAAGTGTCGTAACACAGAAAAAGCGGGTTTGAGAAACTTGAGATTTAAGATTTTTTTGGATTTTTCCATCGTCTTGTGAATTGGTTACTATAATTAATTTTGTTTTTATGATTTATATTGATTTACAATTTATTTGACTTTGTGACAGTAAGTGAAAAATATTATTTTCACTTCAGTAGCTCAAACATGAAGGTTTTGCTGCTTAAAATCAGTGAGTAAAATCGATTTTTACTCACTAGTGAGACAAAGCTAACCACAGATTATAGTAACCTATGTATAGTAACTAATGGGATAACCATACAGACTATGTTGTTTCGCCCTAAGATAATATGCCCATGGACATTGGATCTGCCTGACACTTCTCGTTGTTCCGTGTCACGCATAGGTACCACTTTAAACTAATGTAAAATAAATTGGCAAGAAATCAGAAAAATAATTGTTAAAAAAAGGTCTCTTCGGAACGGAACATAATAAGTACTTATTAAAATCTCAAGAATGATGCGCGGAACGGAACTATTGACAGAAGTTCCTTTCCACGCATCATACATTCTTGAGATTTTAATATTTTTTTTATTTAATTCGCTTAATTTACTAACAGGGAATAATAATAACAATAATTTACTTACTTATTATTTTTGAAGACATATTTTAACAATTATTTTTCTGTTCTTTTGACAATTTATTTTACATTTGTTTAAAGTGGTATGCGTAACACGGAAAAACGAGAAGTGTCAGGCATAATTATCACCTTAGAGCAAAATAAAAAAAAATCAAACTTTGGAATTCGAACTCGAAGGAAAACAAAAGACGATCGGCGAGAAAAAAATTTGCAGATACGCGTATTGTATTAAGTAAAATTTTTAAATAAATTACCTATTAAAGATGACTGAAAGTAGTGACGAAGAAAATATTTTAACACCAGAAGAGTTGAAACAAAAAGTTAGGAATGCAGAATTTAGTTTCCTTCCTGAAAAATCGCGTGAAAATAACTATTGTTCTCGCTGCTGAAGTGAAAAGTTATGTGTGTAACACGAGAGCAAAGTTGTTTGCATCTCGTGCCTTTGAATCCCTCGACACGCTCAGGATTCTACTCTAGAATCACTCGCTTCGCTCGTGATTCAAATAGAATCCTTCGCTTGCTCGGGACTCAAATCAGCACTCGCAGCAAACATCAACTTTGCTCACTTGTTGCACAAATAACTATTCTCATTGAATATATTGTTTAATTTTAGGAAAAACTGAAAAAAGTCTTGTGTTATGTCAGTTTTCTACATTCTGAAAAGAAGATATTTCGAAAATGAAAAAATCGGTACAATATGAATCAATACGTTTGACACCTTACTTTACCAATTATTTTGTAGGAATATAAAATATCTTTTTAAAAACATTTCTTCTCAATAAATCCCGCAGGACTTCGACATATTATACCTTATTATTTAACGAGATCTACCTTTAGTCTTGGGTTTAAACTCTTCTGTCACTACTATGTAGTATCATTTTGACAGAGGCAGAAGAGGTTTAAGTCTAAGTTTAAAGATTAACTAAAATTAAGTACCAATTTACTTAGTTAATGACACATCAACTTTAAGTTTGTAGTATACAATAGAAAACAATAATATAATCTGAACACTCATAAACACTATTTACAAGTAACTTGAAATAGAATATTTGTACTTAAGAATAAAAATGTACCTAAGGCACTATAAAAATTGCGTAGAACAGCCTTCATAATTGAATACTTTGTGAATAAACGATATGGCGTTTAAAGATTTCGATTTAATTATCTCTTTATTGATTCTTATATTATCAATATTTTATTATTATTATCAGGTTTAACTATGTTTATAGCTGGGATTAGAGCTAATTATGAGTTTGATTTAAAAAAGATTATTGCTTTATTACTCAATATACAGAAGATAGAAATTAACGTTTCTGTATTATTACTTCGATATCGACGTTTTTGTGTTATGACACTTTTTAGAGGAGGTGCGATATGTTATGATGATGTTATCTGAAAGTGATGCCTAGAGTGGAGCGTGCATTTAAAAGCCTTTTGATTCTTGACCTGAAAAGACCTTTATATTAGTGGCGGGAACCAATTATATTTTACTACATATGAAGTATGTATATTCATTTTGAGTGACGTCTAAAAACTGTTCCGCTTTACTGGTAGTAAACATTTGCCATTTAAACTTTCACGAGATTATTAGTGTATGAACAGATCATACGGTAGGGGCGAAAAGACTTGCTGATATTAGTCACTAAATGAAATTACACCATTTGTACGAATTTGAATGCTGCGACTTCAAGCGCTAGTGTGTATATCTATCTTATATTATTATAAATAAATCATTGGTCATCAGGAACACAGAGGCCTTGTAAGTTAAAGAATTTTTGCCCGCATTAAAAACGTTAAGTGCTGAAATTTGTGATTAGCTTCTGTGTATGTGTATTTTATGGCTGTGTATACACGTAAATTCTCATGTGTTTTGTTTACTCAATTTTGTTTACTCCAGAAGTAGAAACACTAAAGTAATTTTTTTTATGGTGTATTGTGTTCTGTAAGTCTAAAGTGTACTGTCAATAAACTATATGATATTTTGTGGTGTTTTTTGTTTTTATGAAATTTTACTTTAGTCGAAAATAGTCAACACGTACATGAACAGCGAGTGCAGTTTGTGTGAATATATTTTACAGTTTTACATCTTCTAAGCTACCTCAAGTTAACAAATATCTTTATTATTATTAAAGATATTTTTGTCTATTTACTTCTCAATAAAATTAAAATATAAATACGCAGTCTTATTTACAAACTAATGTTTCACGAAGAAAATTGTTTTTAAAATAAAAATAAAATTATATTTGATAGAATGACCAAAATATTACGCCTATTTTGTTTCTTGTTTTGTTAACGTATTGTAAACGTGATGTTACTACGATAGCGTATGAGACGATAGAGACCGAGAGCGAAAACTGTTTGGATTCGTACTATTGTAATGTAGATAAGTCTTATATTAGAATTTGGTAACTTAAATAAGTTAAAATATATATCACGCACTCACTTCTATTGAAATAGAATTGGAGTGAGGCGAACACTTGTGTGACGCCAGCTGGGATAAGATGTAGTTTCAATAATGTGATAGCGGAATGTACGAGGGGGTACCCAAAAGAAACCGAACTTATTTTTTTTTAATTTCTGTATTTAAATTTTAAAGAAAAAATCTTTAATCCCCTTCGAAGTACTCTCCGCTGGCACTAATGCACTTGTCCAATCTTTTATTCCACTGCTCAAAACATTTTTTAAATTCATCTTCTGTGATGCCCGACGTCGTTTTTTTCTTTACTTCAGTAATGTCGGCAAATCGCTTTCCTTTCATGTCTCTTTTCATTCGGGGAAATAAAAAAAAGTCGCAAGGTGCAAGGTCGGGCGAGTAAGGAGGATGGGAAACAGGAGTCATTCCATTTTTGGTCATAAATTTGCGCACAGATATGGCTGTGTGAGCAGGGGCGTTATCGTGGTGGAAAAACCAGTCGCCCGACTGCCACAAACCAGGCCTTTTCCGCCGTAAACTGTTGCGCAATCTTTTCAGAACTTCCAGGTATAAAGCCTGATTAACTGTCTCACCCTGTGGAACAAACTCTGAATGGACGACTCCTCTCACATCGAAAAAACAAATCAGCATTGTTTTGATGTTTGATTTCACTTGACGAGCTTTTTTCGGGCGAGGCGAACTTGAAGCCTTCCACTGGCTTGATTGTTGCTTCGTTTCAGGGTCGTAACCATAGCACCATGATTCGTCACCTGTAATGACCTTGGAAAGAAAGTCTGAATCATTTTTGAACTCTTCTTTCAAAGCAAAGCATGCTTCCACGCGACGTTGTTTTTGTTCAGCAGTCAGCAGTCGAGGCACGAATTTGGCAGCCACCCTTCTCATCCCCAAATCTTCCGTTAAAATTCGCTGAACTGAACTCCAAGTCACTCCAGACAGCTCCACAATTTCTTCAATAGTTCTTCGTCGATCTTCCAGAATGATTTCACGAATTTTTTTAACATTTTCATCAGTTCGGGCCGTGGCCGGACGACCAGAGCGAGGTTTGTCGTCAATTGACATTTCACCATTTTTAAAACGGGAAAAACCACTCAAACACTTGAGTTTTTCCAATAGCATCATCTTTATAGGCCGTTTTTAACATTTCAAGAGTTTCTGTGCCAGTTTTTCCGAGCAAGAAGCAAAACTTTACGGCCGCCCGCTGTTCACGAGAATCAGCCATTGCAAAAACGACGAGCACACAAAACAACTGTCACTAAAAAATTCACACAAACCAAACGAAACCTTCTTTAGCGACGACGCTTGGCTTACTGACTCAAGAATGGTGGCTCTATACGCCCCTAGCGGCAGAACGCGGTACTACAAAAATTTTGGCCGCAACAACATCAGTTCGGTTTCTTTTGGGTACCCCCTCGTATGGTTCGTCAGATAGTTTCATATGATGTACACGAGCTGGGGCACGATTCTCATGCAATAGAGAAAAGTTCACATTCGTAAAAAAGTTCGAAGTTCGAATTTTTTTCGAATGTAACACAGTTAGTCTATTCTCAGAAGTTCACAATCGAACTAGTTCGCATGAACGTCATTCGAACAAAACGAATGATACGGACCAGTAGAAGTGGACATTCGAATACGAATTTAAATCAAAGTTTGATTGGATATACTTTTTGTTTATGTTGATTTGACTTTGCATAGGAAATGGACGAATTTATTGTAGATTTTATTTATAATTTAGTTCAAGAGTTAGAGACAGCGAATGCAGAACCGCCGCGACGAAGTGTTTCAGCAAATGTAGGTCCATTTGATTTGAGCAATGCAGAGTTATTAAACATTTTCGATTAAATAAGAACCTTACATTAGAACTCATCCAAATGTTTCAGCCAGTGATTCAACAGCGATCACGCATTGACTTATTAAAAACAAAGGTAGGCAAAAAAATATCGGAAATAAATAATTTTTAATTTCTCGTTTGAAAGTTGTTTACTAAAAAACTTAAGAGTTTTAAAATTCAAGTGTCATATTAATAAAATAATATATTTTTAAAAGTAATATTTACGTATAAAATCTATTAGTAGATGAAGCAGTAACAGCGTTTTTATAAACGCTTAATAATTACGTAATTTATTATTCAATCTATACCCGACGTACTATTTCGAGTAGTAATTGTTCTATGGGTGCTCAGAATACGAGATAAACGAAACATTCGAACTTTTCAGAAGAGCGGAGGAATTCGTATACGAATTTTAATATGGAAAAAATTCGATTGCATGAGAATCAGCTTCCTGGTATGACACGCCAAATAATTAAGTTCGATTGACATATTATGTTCAAGGCCAATATAGTTGAAGTCATGCAGTGCACTGGGTGGGTGCAAGTGTTTGTCTCGTAAACCAAACTACTCATTGGGGTGATTGAAAATTGTAAGAAGTTTTTGTTGGAACGCCTTGCGCAAAGAGTTTGACTATATTTTGTATGATGCCTTTAGCTAGTGGGGATCGTTACCAGGCTTACGAAGCCCTGTAACTAGGAGAGCACAGGACCGCGTTGCTATTGGCCAATTGTTAATCTTGGGTGTTAATAGATCCTGTCTTTAGCACACTTATTTAGTAATTATAAGGCATTGCTGTGGGGAGTACCTCCCAGTGTATTCTACATACAAGTTGGGTCTAGGTAGCACTTCTAGGTCGATGCATGTTGGCTATCTAAAGGTGTTCAATATTCCCATACTTGAATTCTAAACATGCATAATTATTTAACTTCATGAGTATAGTTTAAAAACTGAAAGATGGGCAGATTTGTATTAAAAAAAAAAAGAAATTATATAGTTGGATGATTTAGGAACATTCGAGGACTTTCTAAACGTATCATGGAAACGTTACAAAATTGACAAGGTGTTGGTGGCAGGGGTCTAAGAAGGCAGTTGAGACCTACTGTCGAACGACCTTGGTCTTGGCAGCATATAAAGCGGCAATGCTGGCGGACGAGGGAGGTTGGAGGGCTGTGGCGTCCTTCTGTGAAGCAGTGATGCTCCAGAAGGAGGCCGCCGAGCGGGGTCGGGAGATGGCTGATCCCGGTCGAAGGAGGCGGCGCCGGGCTCGGTAGCACAGCTGTGGCGCCGCCGCGGGTCGCCGGCGGGTGCGAGGAAGTCGCGACCGCTACGGCGACCCGGGATGGACCACGCCCCTTCCGTGGCCGGGGGCCATCGTCGGTGGAGGAGACCGGGGGAGGTAGTGAGCCTCCCCCAAGAAGGGCTCTCCTGTATCGACGGGGGAGCGTAGGCTGGGGGTTCCCGGAAGAAGCTTGATGTTCCCGGGAGCTCCCTATTATAAATGCTTGAGGAAGGCCATCCCTGAGGTTTTTAGTGGTTAGGCCTCGCCCTTCTGGGGAGGAGAGCCCCACATAACCGCCGGCTCGCCACAGCCGGGGTATGCAATTTAATGCATTTTCCTCAGGGGAACAAAAAAAAAAAAGGCTTTGCTGCTTTGGATAGCGACTTTTCGACTATTTGTTATTGCTGCCTCAGATAGAGCCAAATTAATATAAAGATATTATGACAAAGATCCTTCTATCGCCTTTTACGTTACCTACAGGAAGATATGGGGTAGCAGTATTCTTTAGCGTGCTGAGAGTTCTGAGCCACTACTACACGACTCTGAGTCACAAAGATTTACTAATGGCTAATAAGTTCCATTCAACGTCTTTATGTAGGAGATTATTAGATCGCATGAATCGGTATAAGCAACCGTTTTTAATTATGTTTGTATGAAAAAGATGAAAGAGTATTTTGAAATCCATGGTATATGTGAAGGTACACCCAGATATCACAAAAGATTGCGCTTGACTGAATGATACGAGAGTGTACAGTGATACACACGCCCCGTCTCGCGAGGTTAAGAGAGGTCTATTGACTCGGGCTCAAAAAATCGAGTCGAAATAGAGAGAGTATAGAGTGACTGCGAGTTATTGCGGAACAGTGCGAGTGTACACTATGTAAACTCACGCTCGCATAGTCTCGCCGTCACTCGACGAGTGTTCACCAGTTGTGTATATGGCATTGCAGCAATGTATTTCCTTATCAACTATCAACGTAACAATCCAAACTCCATAATCCCAACATTTGATGCGTTCGTGCATCCAATCCATGTAACGGTACAGGCAGTGGTGTTGTTGAGCCGAAACGTTCCGGAACGTCGTTCCTGTATTTCTTTTTTGGACAGGAACTAAAGATGATTTCTGATAACGAGAATTTGCTGACATATTGAAAAAAAAACATTAAAAAGAATTGCTATTTTTTTTCCTAATTTTGACGAATATTTATACGAGTATGTATTATTATATATATAAAACATAAACAAGGGTTTGAACCGAACCCGAACTGGAACAAATATCGGAACGAACCGGCTTGTTTTACCGAACCGTGAACCGGAGTCCGGAACGTTTTTTTTCTGCTGAACCGGAACTCTAACCGAACCGAAACAAATACGTGAACCGGTTCAACGGAAATTATACATTAGAAGAAAAAAATATAAAATTAAAAATGTTAAGATTTCATACATAAGTTTTATTTATAAAAATGAATGGCCTACCACAACAATTATTTAAAACAGATGATTATGTAAAAACTTGGTTAAGGTCTCACCGTTCAGCGGATGACAACAAAACAAGGAAAATTCAACTACAAGATCCGGAATATAATGCTATTTGGAATATTTTATAAAAACCATAAGTCTTTTCATGTAATATAGCATGGATGGACTGATGGAGTGCCTATTTTATTTTTTTATTATCAGTATTTACTCAGTTTTTATTTTTCCTTTTTGGTAATATTTGGTTTTGTACCTCTAACACTGCTTTTAACAATAAATTGTGAAAGGTTGCGACAGAATAACAGAGGTTGTTGATAGTCGGCAACTACTGAGTTGT